>VXBT01001446.1:0-73206 GCA_013400235.1 Oriolus oriolus | reverse complement strand
TTTTTTTTTTTTTTTGAACTGTATTAGATCTTTCTACAAATCTACTAGCATATTTTCAGGTAATAAAACTGCAAGGGGATTAAGGAAAGAAAAAAGGAAAATGGTACCTTTTCATTTGCTGGGAAGGCTATTAAAATTACAAAAATACCTAATGTAGAAGAATGTTGAAATACTCAAGCTTTTCTGAAAAGTGGTAGTAGGTGATGAAGACATTTTTACAGTTTGAGCTGCAAAATATACGATCAAATATTTATTTTTCCTTTTTTTTTATTTTAGAATTGAAAGAAAAGAACTGTTGATTGAATAGGTGGTTGATAATGCTATCTCCAGATAGCCAGTTACCAGCCTTTTCAGGAAGCATTGGTAATTTACAAATAGAGCCCAGTCTGTCTTAATAGCCTTTAATACTGCAGGAAATGTATGAGATGTGTAGAGTGAAGATAAAGAAAAATCCAGCTGTTTGCATTCAGTTCATAAACAGTAGGAGAAAGTTCACCCATCCTGAAGGTTTGTGTCTTGCCAGATCAACGTCATTTTTCAGCTGGGATAATAAAGTGATACAGATTTGCAGCAAGAGTCAAGGTTTTTTTCACTATTTAAGACTGTTTAATAATAACATTGGATTGTGCCTGAATGAACAAATATCAGGTCTTAAATCCAGTTACAACTGTTTTCTCATGTGAGAGATGCTGTTATTTCATCCAGTCTCCTGAAGTACAGCAATAGGCTGTGTGAGATTAAAGAGGGTCAGTTCTCACTTCTGGATAGCATAGCATAGCATAGCATTGCAATTTGTTTCAGTAGACTTCCCATCTTGAAGAGGTCGTGATGCTTTAAAGTCCTGTCCCTGAGGATTCCAACTCTAGTTGGTTTTTCAGTGAATGAACAAACTGGCCAAACCTTGGTTTCTCATAGACCATATTCTCTGGAATTCTTCGATTATTTTTCAGTAAGGGAAGAAAATAAAATCCCAGTTTACTGAATAAAAGAACAACTAAAGAACAAACAAACAAACAAACAAAAAAAGCAAAACCAAACCAAAACCCTCAAACCTAATGTTAGATTTTCTAGAGACAGTAAAGAAATAAAATTTGTAAAGAAGATTTGAAAGACCTATAACTGAAGTCTATTCCTTATGTCTTTTGAATTTTTTAATTACAAAGAATTGGTACAAGTAATTTCCATCGTGATATATTGATGACATGATTTCATATGACCATGAATAACTTCAACTTTCTTCCTCAGGCTTCACATATTTCTACAAAGGAAAAGAGTACTGGAAATTCAATAACCAGATGCTCAGGGTGGAACCTGGCTATCCCAGATCCATCCTCAAGGATTTTATGGGTTGTGATGGACCAACAGACCGAGATAAAGACCGACACAGCCCTCAAGATGATGTTGACATTGTCATCAAACTGGACAACACAGCCAGCACTGTGAAAGCCATAGCCATCGTCATTCCCTGCATCCTGGCCTTGTGCCTCCTTGTGTTGGTTTACACTGTGTTCCAGTTCAAAAGGAAAGGAACACCCCGCCACATACTGTACTGCAAACGCTCTATGCAAGAGTGGGTGTGATGTAGGGTTTTGGTTTTTTTCTTTCCCTCCCAGGAGTTTGTGGTAACTTGAGATTAAACATAAGAGCTGTTATGCAGTTTCCTAGCTAGGAGCGGGCATCTGTCAGTCTGAAAAAAAGCTGATCTTTAAAACCCAGGGGGTTGCCTGTCCTGCGCATGAGTGGTGATTCGCTCAGCTGGGAAGCTTCCATGATACACAGTATCTGCTGTTTCTTCAGTCCTTTGTCTTTCTTTGTCATTCAATTCTAGGCCTTTCCTCTGCACGCTCAATGCCCTATAAACTATCAGGATTAACTAACGAAGAGGAATAAAAATATCTCCAATGTTTCTACATTTTTCCCTTAAGGCCTGTTCCCCTTTGAAAAATTTTTTGCTGAAAGTAAATTTTTTTAGAGAAACACAACAACCAACAATGGAACTTTCAGGAAAGTGAGAAGACCCAAAACAGCTTTGTCTCCAAAGAGGATTGCTTTCTGTCTGCTATGGATAAAGTCCTATACTCCTTCCAGTTTTGTCAGGTGGGAGACTCGGATGACACGCAGGACTTCAGACTGTTCGGACAGCCATTTTCCAACAAACAAGGGGCCAAAATATCTGCAATATAGTAACAGCCTTAATAATACATTCATTTTGTGTTTTTTACAGCTGCTCTGGGCTATGTCCTCAATGTTTTAAACTCATATTCAATACTATATTCAAGCAGAACCTTTTTATTGGTTTGTTTGATTTTTGGTTAGTTTTCCTACCTTATCTTTCCCAAGCTGTACCAAGCCAACTGCCCCAGGCCTTTTATAGGTCTGTCAGGAGCACTCATTCCAAAGCATGGTAAAAAGTAGTGTGTCTCTGAAGTGGATTTCGATGAACTAAAACAACAGACATGCTATTGAGAAACTTGACACTGGTGTTATATTGGTGGTGTAACCCTTTGAGAACTATTGCATCCAGTTTTCAGAGTCTGGTGGATGTTAATCGAGGTCATCATTAAATTATAGAATTGTGTTTGGGTAATACAGGTTTTAAAACAAAATCAGTTTTTCAAAACAGATTTCTTGTGACTGGAAGTGTTTTTAATTATTTGCGTTATTGATAGAAAAGCATTTGTAACATGAATAGAAAACAAGATGTATTTACCAGCTACTTTCTTGTTAAAGGAACCAAACGTATTTTAATAGTTTCTACCACTTACCAAGAATTTTTCTGAGCTGGCAACAATTTTATAGCTTAGCCTCTTATCTTAAGCATCTTGGATTTCTCTTTTGAAACTATGTTGCATGACAATTCGATTTGCCTCTGCAGAGGTAGAGTTACAGTTTCAAAGGAAAGCTAAGACGATTCTGACAGTGCATGAGTATCCTCTGGTGTGTTGCCCCTTTGCATGTTCATCATAGTTCTCAAAGGGTTAAAATTTCTGGCCTTCAGTCAAACATGGTATCACTGACAGAGCCAAGGAACCACCAAAACATTTTGTCATTCTGTGTAATTTGTGCTAACAGCAGTATTGTCATTTTCATATGACCTGCAGAGCAGGTTTGTATCAATAATTTTTTCCTAGAGAAAAGTCAGCAACTGACAGACCTCTTTATTGATTTTAGGAGCTGCTTCTTGCAGTGATAGGCTTTACAGTCACTGGGCTGTGAACTTATTAAAGATGGTCAGAATGATGCACCCCAAAAGTCAGACACCTGGTTTTTTATGAAAGCCAGGATTTGAGGGGAGTAGCTTTTGCAACAATGAACAGCTTGCCTTGAACTTGATTATTGACCTGTTGACTGTCATTACCAAGTTAAACATTGTCTTCTGTGAACAGCTTCACTGTCTGAATTTCCTTAAAGTGTACTGTCCTATGTCTTTGACCTTTAACTTACAAACTGGCACAAACTGAAGGGAATCTGGTGTTGCAAATGAACTAAGATGAGTTTTATTTCTTGAAAGGCCTGATAGACATGATCCAATATTTGAGAAAAAAAACCATTGAAGTGATTTAGTAGGAGAGAAATGACATAGACTAAAATATTTATGATAAGTCTGTAGAAAGGTATTTTGCTATGTATACATGCACACTCTAAAAATGAATTACAGCAGAAGTTAATTTTTATTTAACTTGAATACAATTTTCAGTATGAAATTATTATTTCTACAAGTATCTAGTTAAATAATGAAAAGGTTATAGGAAAGTATTAAAATACTTGAAATGGCCAGTATGGGCTTTTACATAAAATGAGACTTTTATACTACGTTCAACCAATTTCTTACTGGTTTCTTAATCCACATAACTGGATCACTTTTTAGAGA
Source organism: Oriolus oriolus (assembly GCA_013400235.1). Taxonomy (NCBI): domain Eukaryota; kingdom Metazoa; phylum Chordata; class Aves; order Passeriformes; family Corvidae; genus Oriolus; species Oriolus oriolus. The sequence goes on along the minus strand of VXBT01001446.1, from coordinate 69,335 downwards.
GTGTAGGTATATATACATATATATTATGATTATTATTGTTTTGGTAATGGATAGCTTGACTGCCTTGAATTTATATTTATATTGAGCATAGCATGAAAAATAGTATGCCTTTTTTTCAATTACATGATTTTATATTGATTTGAGGACTTATGAACATATGTGGCATGCTATAAAGCATTGCAAACTTATTTCTTAGAGCATAAACAGATATACATATGTATGGTTAACAAAAATGAAGATTAGAAAAAGATACAGTTTTACAACAAATATGCAATGCAGATGGCATTTTGGAGATGTTTTGTAGAAGTACTGCATACTGTAGGTTAGAAGCGCACCAGTATCAGCCCATAGCATTATTTAGTAAATCCAAGCCAATTGTTGCTGAAAATATAGATTTACTGACAATTTAGTTGCACAGGATTTTTGCTGCAGATCAGCTCATTTGGTGAATTTGAAATTCTATGCCGTTTGCCATATGTATTAAGATGTGTGTGTTTGTATACTTATAAAAGCACACAAACACATACATATGCAGACATGCACATTTTAATCCATTCAGAAAATTTTATTGTCAACAAAATACTACAACTTACGTTCTGTTAAAGACAAAACAAAATGATTGATGTTGCTGTTCCAATTTTTTCTATTGGATAGTTGGAGGAAAATACTAAAAGCACTACTAATTCTGCATTTGTGTTTCCTCTACAATAGGAGAATTTACTTTACATTATTTTTAAGTCAGAACAGCATCTCATCAGTTTTTTTCTTCGCTTGAAAATTTCATTTCAATTTTGAAATATCTTTCATGGCAGCTTTAACTTTTTCTGCAACCGTTTCCCTGACAGTAATGAAGTGCTGAGCATGTTGACTGTTGTTCTTTGATAAGGTAACAAAAATTTTTGTGTTTGGAGAATTTAACTGTAATTATGCAGGAAGGTAAGTGTGATAATTCTAGTGCTTGGTATATGGTACATCATAGATACATGAATACATGATAAGTTGATTGTTGAATCTATTTTCTTTTACTTAAAAGTGCATATATGCTATATACAGAGAGGGGGAGAAAAAATATTATATTGGCATGTTTATGTCATGCAAAGCAAGATTGTGTCAACATTTCTGTTACATACTCATGTTTTCAGTAGGTTGTAACGCAGTCATAAAGGTTTGCTTTAAGTGAAAGATGTAGGAGCATTTGTGTTCACTGTAATTTCCAAATGCATACTGGCTAGTTTCAAATTATAGAAGTTCAGAGTAAATTAGTGATGTTGCCTGATCTAATTTTGAACTCAAATTAGTAAAAGTTCTAAGATAATTTTATTTTTTTGAATAGTTGTTTCTCTACAAGGGCCTATAACTATCAGAATTAAGAAAAAGCAAAGTGAAAATATTTTCAGTTCTGCAATCTGGGTTCCTGCTCATGTGCCGTAACTTTTTAAATAAACATTTCCATATTGCTATTGTCATGATCTGTACTGTGGAACAATATGAAACTGAATATGTGTTGTGCTAATCAGCTACAGTCTATCAAGCTGACTACACAAGGTTGTGTATCTTCAGAGTACTATGGTCTGTATGATGCAGAAGGCCAGAGTAGATTATGGCAGTATTTCCTTTGGCCTTTCAATATCTAAACCTATGAAAAGGTTATTGACTGTAGACAACATTAATTTTTATCAAAAAATACATTTTAAAAATATGTAACTGTATATTTACTGGTTAGGCTGGGATGGAGAGACTCAAATGGCTCCAAAGGAGCCCTTTCAAGTCTCTGAATAAATGTAATACATATTTTATATATTCCTATGAACTTTTGTTCTTTTTCTTCTTTCAAACTGGGACAAAGGGAGGGGATAATTAAAGAAAAGATTTTTTAAGGCTAATTTTGTGAATCAAAATAACATAAGCTGATAGATCCAAACATAAGGGGCGGACTTAGACTTTTTCTTAGAAGCATACTTCACAACCCCAGTTGCTTGATCAAGACTCCTGTGCCATTAGCACTGTGGGTTAAGAACAGAGTGTAAGGCTTAATTTTTGAATTTTCAACTTTTTGGGGGCTCTTTCTTTACAATCTAAATGTCAGTTAAATGTAGCTTTTGGTACCAAATTATATAGAACCTAATTCTAGCTTGTTGGTTAGAAAAAAGTGCATAGTGTAGGAAGTTGGTCTGCCTATTAGCAATGGAAGCATTACACTCCTATTCTATTTTTTTTTTTTTTCATTTGAACAATTGTTAGGACAAATCTTAAAAAACACACATAGTAAACTGAACAGTGAATGTTCCAGGCACTGGATTTTTAAGGAAGTAGAAATGCAAGCTACCATACCATTAGCAGCCTACTTTGGAAAGAGCGTGAGATGACTGGGCAGAGGAGTAAGGATATGACTGCAGGGGCTTGCTCTGTCCTGGCTCCCATATCTCCTCACAACATGGCCTGAGTTTTAGCACCTATTGCAGAGGTGAAGGAAGCCATGAACCATGGCAGTGGGAGATGTGAAGCAGCCATTACAGAACAATAGTTCCTGGTTTGCCTTTTTTTGTCAAGACTGTGTCTGGACACCTCTTTTTCCAGAAGTATAAATAGATGACTGCAGGTCTATGAGCCATAAGGGAAATCATTACTATCAGCTGAGGAAACAAATGTCACTGGCCACTTAGGTGTCCAGCTATGCTGTAAATCAAATAATATTGTCTGGAAGCTGAGGAACAGATAACCTGCTATTCAGTACAGTGGTATAGTTGTGATACCCCAGCATTGTAATGTTAGGCATACTTCCGTAGCTCAGACTACACAGACTGCAGACAGAGTGGTTCTCATGAGATAAGACCATTTAAACATATGTCAGTTACAAAATTGGGTGTAAATGAACCATGTGCTCATAAAATTAATCTCTGATATATGCATGTAATTCAGTGAATTTTCTGCCACTAGTTTCATGAAAAATATGTAATGTGTGAGTCAAATCTGTCTAACCCATTCTTGTGACTTACCATCTGAAATGTCAGAGGCTGAGAGAGACAGACATTGTCATCAGTGCCATCAATGCTGAAAAGGTCTGGTAAACATCAAAAGCATACCATCACTTGTTGCAAACTGGTTCAATTTCATGCTTGATCTAAGGTAGCCTCTAATGTTAGGCAGCATAGATTTCGTATGGTGTGGCATTGTTAGGTATGTAAGTAGGAATGCCCAGTAATAATCAGAAGATCATATTTTGAGGGATCATCAGCATGTGACAACAGCAAGCATCTGTTCCTAAGATCAAAATGTATTTTGAGGAAGGATGTAGACAGCATTAAACACATGCATTATAAACAGGTCTTCTTTCCCAGTTTTAGCATATAATTTACAAATTGTGGCCAGTTAATTAACATTTGGAGTTGCATCTGCCATTTTGTCTTTGAAAGAGGACATTCTGTGAGTGGCATCCATAAAGTATGTTTAGTTTGTGAAGATGTCCTTATGTATTGCTCTGGTCTACCAACAGCACAGATGAAATATATTTGAGATGCAGAGAAGATATAAATGAAGAAAGGCTGATGTAAACTAGCATGCTAAAGACAGCTTTCTGTACTTGGATGTGCATGCAGCAAAGTGCTACTTGCTGTTTACTTCATAAACATGCCAGCCTTTTATGATGGCATGAAGCTTTCCAGTCACACAGCTTAGTTTCTTCTGCTTCTGTAGAATGACACTGTCAACAGATTATAATTGTAGCCACCACATAAACCAAGGTTTTCCGTTTAGTTAATAGTAATTTCTACCATATGAAATTGAATCATGTCCCTTTTATAACTACAATTTTAATCTTCTTGGAGCAGCATATCTTAATTCATAGCCTTTCATGCCCTTTTGTTGTTTGTTTTTTTGTTGTTGTTCTTGCAGTAAAATATATACTGAATGTCTCCATCTTGTGAAATAATAATTCTGTGACATGCATGTGTCTTGGATAACCCATTTACCCATCCATCATTGTGGGAACTGGCTTTCTGGGAACTGGGATTAGTAACAGAATGCTGACATAAAATAACTTCCTAAAGTTCCTGGTTAGTCCTTAACAATATGACAATGGAGTCTGAAGAGTTTTTAATGAAGTATTGTGTTACTTACATACTGGCAACAGAACAGTGTAACTCTGTCAATCAGTGAACGTCTGTATGGGTTCACCACCTTCAGGGTTGTGTGTTGAGTCATAAAAGAATGTTTCTAATTCATATTTGCATCCTGATGTGTTGGTATTTAACACCCAGTTTACATACACATTCATAGCCTACATGGCTGTGCATAAATTCATCTGCCTTGTCGAAGCCAAGAGTACTTAGTGTCAGCAGGTAATCAGTGCTTATAAGGTATAAAAAACTTGGTTCCCTTACTATCAATTTGCAACCTTAAAGAAGAGAAAATAGGTTTTTCCATAGTATAGAGTGATGGTTTCTAATACTCCCTGTCAGTGTTTAAAATTAGATTATATTAAATAGAGCTCAGAAAGTATTGGTGATAGTGATATATTGCAGGTAAATGCACAGCCTCATATTTGGGCATACAGTGATTCGAAACAGAGAAGAACACACTGCATATGCTACGCTTGGCCATTGTCACAAAATTGCCAGTGCTCACATACGGATCAGCTTCATATCTTATGGGAGGACTGTGTTGAAGTCAACTCCGAGCAGTTTGTCTGCTTGGATATAAGCCGAATTATGTAGCTTAGGAAATGATACGTGTGATGGTATGCATTCAGGAGGCATCATCAGCAACAACAGCACTGTTTTAAATGACCATGGCAACTGCATTTCACACCTGCAAGGCATAGCCGCAGCTTGTATGTACATGTTGTGTTTTATCTCATATGATAAAGTGCTATGAATTCTGGGTGTGCATCACCAGGCACATGAAAACAATGAAAAAGACCTTTCAGAATAGCCATTGTCAATACTCACAGCTTACAGAAATAACTGAGATCATTTTACTTAACGAAATTGAACCTTGAAAAGGAATCCAGGATTGAAGGAATGTGTGATGATGAAAATAATCTATTCCCAACTTTTACTCTACGTAATACATAAGGTAAAGCTTCCAAAACATGCAGATATCACTTGTCAAATCACAGTATTGTGTGGTTGAAAATCATTTTACAGGTTAGATCAAGGTTCATGATCCTCCCTTTTCTGCTTTCAAGACACGCAACCACCTTCAAAGGAATGCGTACTGATAGCAGTCCTTGGATCACAGCGATGACAAATACAGTTTTAAATTAACACTCTGTTGATGTCTTTCTCAGAGGCAACTTAAACTAGTCATGAACTTTCTTTCCACTACTTCTATGACCCACAGGTAAAAACCACCTAGGTCTTTTGGTCAAAGGCTGCAGACAGACACAGGAAAAGCAGCATAAGAACATTTCCATTTTTGATTTCCAAAAGAATATAGGAAAAAGAATGAAAATTTTTTGACTTATAAGTGCCAAGTAGAACACCAATTTGTCAAAAAGAGATGTAGACAAGAATCCTTAACACCACTAAAATTTCATGTAATCAACAATAAAAGAGAACAGATATTACCAAGAACTTGGTGATAGCTTGGAAAGTATTATCGGCCTCCAACAACAAAGATACCTGTTGGGTATCTGGAAGTATACCTGAAAGTCCACTGAATTCTATATTTGGAGTCATAACGCACCAGACAGCAGTCAGTCAAAAAGCTTCTCAATATAGTTGCTCTAAACGGACTGCAAATATATACAGTAATATATATATAGTACATTTTTTATCTGATACAGTCAAAATCTTTTGAGATAGATTTAGTCAAAATAATATTAACCTGAATCTCTGTGCAAAAACTGGTCACAGTGAAATGTCCTGTTTGTTCTCAGAAATTAGATCTAAGATGATTTGAAGAACTCCACTGAATAAATTACTGAAGGACAAAGAAGCCTTTAACCTCTACTAGTTTATATTACAGCCATGTATCTTTATTTCTGTGATAGTCCTGAAGTGTGTGATATGACAGAAATACTTTTATGGCCATTGGATGGATCATCTATTTCCATTTCTATATGTAAATTGATAAATACAGTCAAACTTCTGATTCCCCTCCAGCCCTTTTCTCACTGCACCTTGACATGTTTTATGATTAATTAAGGCAATATTTACTTTTACATTCTCTTGCTAGGCAAGTGGGAAATGACCTGTTCATTATACAAAGAAGCAAAGAAAAAACAGTTTTGTCTATCTCATTTAATCATATACAACTTTTTACACTTTGTCACTAGGAACTGCAGTGAAGAGGTAGTACCTTTTCAAATCTCCTGCGAATATTTGCATAACTTGATGTATATCTTTTGCTGAATCTTGTTCATTGTCCAGTACTCCAGCACTGAGCTCTAACTTAGAACAGATTATTGAAGTCTTTACCATCCACTGACATGTCCTTTATGTAAAAGGCATGTTAAAGCCAGCACTGATCATCATAGATTCTTTATTTACATATTGGAAACACTTGACTTGTCAGATGTACAATAGTGTAACAGCAGAGAACTACCATTTTTGATGCCAGCCATTTGTATGCAGGGCCTATGACATCTCTGAAAGGTGAGCAGACTAGAAACCTGCATTTCAACAGTCTATGTTATTTCCAGTGGTTCCAGTTCTCATCTTTAACCTGTTCTCTTTCTTCTTTGTATTCTGATGCCTATAATCTGTGTCATGGATATTCAGACAAGAATTTTATGGCTGAACTACTTCTTCCACCATAAGTCAGTTCATATACATACATCAATTGCCATTACCTTACTGCTGTAGCATAATAGGCTAGCACTGTTGCATGGCAGAATGCTTTGCTATTATGCACTGTTTTCTGATTGATCCCAACTTTTCGGTATAAAAATAACAAGTAACGTATTTATAAAGAACTCTCTCTGTCATCTGCTACTGTAGTCTTGGATTCATTGCCCAGTTCAGTCACAGCTTGCAGAGAAAGGTGCAGGTGTTTGACTTTATGTTATAGGTGTTCCTATATGATCAGAAACTGTTTGAGGGATGCAATGTCTTCTCCTTGTCAGTCCTGTGGTAGTATTGTTAGCAGTTAAAGCATGTGCAGCTAGTTTTGTCAGTCTGTAGTCAACTAGAGTTTGATATGGATATATACAAGAAGGGTACATTGCTTCATACACATCCTTGTGTCTCTTTATGAATAACATGCACCTTGCTTTCTCTCCATGTGCTGTATTCTTGTATCTATCAGAACTTAATTTCTTCCTCAGTTCTGCTTGTTGGGTGTTATTTTAGCAGCTGATTCCATTTTCCTTCTTGTTGACATTTCTTCATCCCTGTAATTCCAACAGAAATTGTTCTGGTTCCAACATGTTAGCTAGAAGCTACTAGTACGGCTCTGCCCACACAGTGATTTGCTTATTTATCTTCCATGTCTGAGAAAGAGGAAATCAACCTTTCATGCAGAGACAAGGGTGTTTGTGCAGTTGATAGGATATCTCTGAAAGTGGTTTTATGCATAACATGACCATAAAACTCACATATTGTTAAATGCCAACTCTTCAAGCTCTACATCTTCAACCACCCAACAGTTGTTCATTTAATTTTCAAAGCCTGACAAATAAGTCAGAATATGGATGTGATGATTTCCCTGTGTGAAACAAATTCCTCATTTTTATTCCCTTTTCTCTGCATAGCTCCATATTCATTTCATGCCCATGTTCTGCTTATTAGGATGTGTGTTAGTATCAAAATAACTGGAGCATTTATTTGCTTTCTGCAACTGAATTTCATTTTATTATTGTTATTTTATTTTATTTTATTGGCTCACACAGCATTCTATACAGTAACCTTTTTATAACTGACATATGTTATTCCTTCAGGTAGCTTCTACTGACAAACACAAAGCTTGTTTGTGTGCAAATGCAAGGCTGACTAAATGGTGCTAAAGTGTATTATGACTGTCAGATATAATCAGGCAAAATTTTGTGGTGCTTAGACTGATTTTTTTCATTGATTTTATTGATCAATGCATTGAACAGTGTTTTATTATACACAAGTTGTCTTTTGTTAGTAAATCAAGACCTCATAGTGCATTGTTAAACTAAATGGGTTAATTAATCTATGTAACAGTTCACCAAGCTAATATCTTTAACTCCTTATACTGTTGTGTCATTAAAGGTCAAGGGGTCATGATAATAATCTCATTGCTGTAGACCATTAACATGACTGAACATTTTCAACAAAGTACTTATGTTTACAATGCTATAACCCTTTGACTGCTGCGGCAACCTTTAACCACCGAACGTCACATGCTAGAATCATCATTATGGTTCTTGCCATGGCAATCAAAGAGTTAAGGGCTGTGCAGTGATTTGTTTTATATTTATTAATTTATATTTATTTTTTGTTTTCATTTGAGAAGGGGGGAATTGGGGTGGGGCAGTTCTTGTCTGCTGTAAGTGTCTTAACCAAGGGAAGGGTTAAAACGGCTTTTTATACTATTACATCTTATGTACTTACCATCGTTTCATTGTGTTGTAATTAAAAAAAAATCTGTCAATAAATAAGAGAACAGAAAAAAATTTTCATAAAGGCATTGTGGTTTAATTGGTATATATTGCTGTAATATTTATCGCTTAGCCGCTTTAGATATTGTATAGTTGTATAGCATTAAAGCCAAATTTAGCCTCAGAACAGGAATGCCTAATAACAGATAATAACAATGTATAGAGATATTATGGATGTATCTGGCTATGAGCAAGCTGAAGGAAACATTAGTCAATTTTTCTAATCAAGATAGAGTAGGAAAAACTAATTTGTATAGGAAAAGAGGTGGAGTAAGTGAGAGTGGACCCACTTCTGTAATGTCTGAGAGACTGCTGTCACAGCCTCTAAAAAAATGATGAACAGGTGGCTGACTTCCCTCCTTTGTTGTGTAACAAACCATGTAACAAAACCATGACAAATTTAATGTAAAGAAAAGTTGATTCTAATGATTCAAATTAGAAAATAGGCAAAAAGTAAACGCAACAACAAAAAAAATTTTCTTGAAATCAAATCACAATAGGAGACCGGAAGACTAAGAGACTAATACCTAAGCTACCCAAAGCTTTGCTCTTTTCCATTCTAAATGAGAGGTGTATGTGTAAAACAGAAGTCACTGACTGCTGTTCTCAGACATGAGAGAGGAAAAGGTCCCTGGCTGGGCCTTACCTACAGGTAAAGGAAAAACACCAGTTCTGAATGGTATGGTTTGGGCAGTGTCTCCATCTCATCATCCTTAAATTCAGGGAAGTACATTGTTTCTGAAAGATTAGAATTACAACAACTTCCAAGCTGATACGTCTTCTCAATACCATTCACTTAATAGGTAAAGGTGATGCTACAGGCAGAAAACTGACTAGTAAACATCAGCAATCACAGCTAACATATGAGAAATTTGCTGCTGTTTTTCAGATCGATTGCCATACAATTATGTGGCAGATAGTTAGACTTTTGTTTTAATGTTTGGGCCCAAATTCAAGATTTAGCTTCCAGGTATTCTCCTTCAAAAATCTCTCCAATCAAGAAATAATTACTATGTTAACTAATTAGACAAAAATTATTATTAATAACAGATATTCTTAATCACTGCTTGCCAACCATTTTCTTGTTGCTTATTTGAATTATTAAAAATGGTGAACACAATCAACTAAATATTTGGACATCAATAGCTCTCAATGGAATTTAAGCTTATGAATATATTATATATTACTTTCTTCAGGTCAAAACAGCATGCAATGGCATAGAACATGCTCATTTTCCACTCAAAAGAAACTAAAAATAAAAGAAACCAATATTTTATGGAACACTTACTGAGCCAAGTGGGAAAACTCCAGGCACTTACTGTGAGTTACAAGGATTGCACTTTAATGAATATTATTCAGTCCTAAAATCCACAATACACATGAGTCAAACTGCCTTTTCTCCAGCTATATTGGCAGTGTACTGCTGGTGTTGGTGAAAATGAGTCTGTGTTGGTAAGGAGATTTTTGCTATAATATACGCAAATTTTAGGTGCACATTTGATCTGTGCTTCACTAGTATCAAAAGCTAGACCCTAATCGATGCCTAACTAGCGTTCACTCAAGTCACTTTCAACCCAAAGGGAAGTACTATGAGCCTCTGCACAAACATTCAGAATGCAAAGGAGTTTTCCGAAGACTTGACAAAACATTATTCTCTTACTGCAGTGTGTGTCATATTAAATGCAACATACAGACTTTTTCACTTAAGTGCCTCTTTCCCCTGTAAGTTTTTAATTTATTTTTATATTTTAAATCTGAGATATTCAGATTCAGGAGAACCCAAGTATTTAGATGTAAAGGTAAAGCTGCATGCAAGAAAATAACAAAAAGGAAAGTATTTGAAAAATATTTTTTAGATGTTTTTATATTCGTATTTAATTTCTGAAAAGTTTTCAGGCTGAAATAAATATCATTGCTACCACACCACTCAATATATTGACATGAAGTTTGGCTTGCAACTTATTCATTCCTTTACAAGTTACTGCAAGAAACTCCTAAAGAGCATGCTTAATTTCTGAGATGTTTGTGTGAAATTATGGTCATTAATAACCATATTGATTATCTTTCTTCACTTCTCCAGGATTCTTCTATTTAAAATGTTACCCTGAAGTGACATGTAGAGGCATTCTTGTTATCCATGACTTGCTCACTTGCTGTCTAATTGCTAGATGAGAGATTTACTGTGCAGTGCTTTTGTGTTGTGGTTCATAGATAATTCTTGCTTTGATTTTCAGCATCAGTCAAACATTCTCACTATGACAAATGACAAGTGTTGCTGCACTCCCCTTCTTTCTACACCAGGAAGTTGTTACTCTGTCACACTGGCCAGCTTCCCACTGCAAGCCTTTGATCATACTGTGATTAAAGTAATAGATTCAGTTTAAAAAGATCCTGAAGAGCATGTTGTTCTTTTGTAATGAAATATTGTATTATCTGTGAAGGACTAGTTTTACAAGGAAGATATGGAGTATCGAAATACTGTCACAGTGTCAAATAACTTTGTTCTCAAATCTCTCCCAGGTCTGGTTTCCATGGCAGTCCACACTGTGTGTGCTTTGCAGATTTTTTCATGGAGTTCACTAGCTAGGCCTTTTAGACATAAAACCTGTGTTTACTTTTGGGAGGCAGTTATTCCAGGAACCACAATGGCATACTGGGTAAGATAGCATCATCCTTTCCATATGATCCCAGCAGGTAGAAGAATTTCAGGCATAAGGCATGTTCTGAAAATACTTTAATTCAAAAAAGAAATAGAGCCTCACAGTTCATGAGAAGTTCAGTTTGGTTAGAAGAATTATGAGTTTGTGAGTCCTGCTTAGGTATAATTGACAACAAGTCAGGCACTCTTTAGATTCAGATCTGAAGCGAACTTAGAGGTAAAGCTTGACCTTCTCCAAGGTCAGCTTAGTCTATCAGAAAAACAGTTTGGGATCAGAAACTTAAATGCCCCTTACAAGTCTAGCAAAGGGAATAATTGCCAACTTGTAGCTCCTAACCTGTGCCTAAAGTAACCACATTAGGGCTCTACCTGAATATAATGGATTTATACCATAGCTGGGGGCATTCAGAAGTTGGTTTCTCTCTCCATTGAAAAGGCAGATACATTTAGGAGCTAATTTAAGACTCTTTCTCTTCATAAGACACATAAGTTAAATCAATTGTATCCCTTTCACCCCTCAGCCAGGAGAACGGAGATGCAGACAATAGAATAAATGCTGGATACAACAAAACTCAAGAGACTCACATGATGAAATGAAATGGGGTATGTCAGCACTGTCAGGAATCACAATACAAAGGAAATAAAAAGGAAAATGGAAAGGCAGCTGGATACATGCTTCTCTGTGGTTAAATAGGTGACATAAGCTTTCATACCTGATTTTCCTACAGCTTTGTACTACCACTGGACACTGCCCAGGCAACAACCACACTTGAGTATCCCATTGGAGACAGTCCTCCACAAACTTCTGCGCAATGAGTCCTTCCCACAGGCTGCAGTTCATCATGAACCACTCCTTTGGGTGTCTCTTTCACAAGGTGCAAACCAGGAACGGGCTGCTCCAGCTTTGGTCCCCCATGGGGTCACAAGTCCTGCCTGAAAACCAGCTCCAAACCCCTGCAGAATGACAGTCCTCTCTTCAACGGGCCACAGGTCCTGCCAGGTGCCTGATCCAGTGCAGGCTTCCCATGGGGTCACAAGCTCTTTCAGGTACATCTGCTTGCACAGAGTCCTCCACAAGCTGCAGGTGGATCTCTGCTTCATTGTGAACCTCCATGGGCTGCAGGAGCACAGCTGCTTCACTGTGGTCTGCTCCAAGGGCTGCAGGGGAATCTTTGCTCCAGTGCCTGGAACACCTCCTCCCTCTCCTTCTTCGCTGACCTTGGTGTACTCAGAGCTGTTTTTCTCCCATATTATCACTTCTCTCTCTGTCTGCATTTGCAGGGGTTTTTCCCCTCCTTCTTAAATGCGTTATCCCAGATGCACTATCACCATCACTGGTGGGCTCAGCCTTGGCCAGTGGCAAGTCCTTCTTGGAGCCAGCTGCTGTTGGTTCTGTTGGACATGGGAGAAGCTTCTATCAGCTCCTCAGAGAAGCCACCCCTGTAGTTCCCTGCTACCAGAACCCGGCCAGGCAAACTCAATACAATCCCTTCTTGATTTCTTTTGTTTAAGTCAGCTAAAATTCAGCTATGATTAAGTCACCCATCATCTGTACCTGTTGCTTATATACTGGCTTATATCATACAGCTCAAACTTATAACTTGTGAGAAATGTTACCGCACTGTGTGTACTCAGGTCTTTCAGAGGATGAAGGAACAGGTAAATGAGTACACAGCGAATATTAATAATTTAATAAAAATATGGAAATGGGGGAAAGATAAACAATCTGTGACAAATGAGAAAAGCAAAAGAGACCAGAGTATTTAGCAAGAGCAGTTCTGAGATATGTTTTATACTATATGGAAATTAACTTGGACAGTGGAGTTTCTATTTATTTAACTTTTGGGAAAATCTGGACCATGCACATTTTTCTGGCTGTATTACTTATGAAGCCTAGGAACAATCAGCAGTTAAAGAGGAAGCAGCAAAATAAATCCAGATCAACAGTGCCGGAAAGTATAAAACGCCTGGATGTGAGATGTTTTCTCAAATCTTTTAATATCAAAGGGGCATTGCCTAATGCTGTAAAGTCCTAGTGACCTTTGAAACTCCAAGCAGGGAATTGTAATCTCATTTAAATGTTAATTAAAAGAATTGAACCTAAGTGGCTCAGAGAGACAGGAATTTGAAAGTTCTGAAGATTAAATTATTCTTCTTATGGGTCAGGCTACATGGCACTGTGCTGTGTGTATGCCTCTGTTGATGTGGGCTGCAGGAACAGTTCCTTGGGGGACAAAAACTTCCGCTTCACTTCTCCCACCTCTCTCCAAATTACACTGACACAATCTTATGTGCCTGTTTATCTCAGAAGCTCTACAGTTCATGCAGAGCTTTCTTCTTTATACACAAAAGTAATTATTTTAGCACTGGTAATCTTATTCCCCTGTGTCACTTTTCCGTCATAGTCTTTACATGGATGATTGCAGCAGTTAGTCCCAGATTGCAGCCTGGCAGCCTCAGGAGTTCCTGATTCTTTCCATCTGCATAGAACATAAAGTAGTTTTGCAGCTGCTTTGGCAGTCTTGTGGCTAGAGTGAGAAAGATACCTCGGTCATAGCAACACTAGCCTAACTGGAATACTATACAATTTCCCAGCACAGTTACACTGCTTTTTTTGACCTTTGGTGAATTATATAATCACCGCTATCAGCTCCTCACAATACTCTGTATTGAGATGAGTAGAATCACCAACAGTGTGACTGAGCACTCCATACACTGAGCACCAAAAATGTGTTTCATAATTGTCAACCTGTTGAGCAAGGTGACATTTAAGCTTACTATTAAGAAGCACTGGAGAAGGAAGACAGTACAATTCTGGCTCTACTCTTCTAGACACATCTGGAGCTCTGAATCATCATCAATTGATGAATTGGTAAATTTCACATTAGTAGATGGTTGGCTCATTCAAGCATTGTCCCTGGGGTGTGGAGACTTCTAGACTCCAAAGCTCCTCAGCTCAAGGAAATCTATCTATTCTTAGGAACTGGATGGCTTTCATTATCTTAGTCTTCTTTCCTTTGTGTTTAAAAAGGGAAAATTTAAGTTTTTAGTATTCAGAGAGTTTTTGCCATTCATATACTTAACCCAAAGAGAGAAGAAGGATTTGACTATTTCTTCAGTGTTTCTCAGTATTGTTTTTATTTCAGTCTTCATTTAGGAAATATTATGTCAGCTGATGTGAATCTGATTCTAAACTGCCTCTCCAGTCAATGCAGAAGGAATTTAGACACTAGCTTTGGTATGAAAACAAAGATTCTTTGCAGTGGATGTCTTAAGTTGGATCACTACTAAATTCCGTGTAAATTCTTAATGTTGTGTCTGTCACAACAAGTCCTTTCTCTGTGGAACTCGTTGGCTGATCCCCTTCCCAAGGGCCTCTGGTGGCTTACAGGAAATTTAGGCAATCTGTGTGCTGCCAGTGCCCAGGTGCTGGCAGGGAAGCTATGGGGTGGCCTCTGTGAGCTGCTTCATGCTGCACACAGTCATTCCCAGTCAGCTCCAATGGACCCAGTGACGGACACACCTGAGCCAGTCAACAAAGTGGGTGGTGCCTCTGGGAGAATGGGTGAAAACACTGCACATGCAGTGAGGAGTGAGTTAAAAAAAGATAAGAAGCATCCCCACAATCGCCAGGGTCAGAGGAGGAAGGGGAGATGGTGGTCTAGGTGTTGGAGCAGAGATTCCCCAGCAATCTGTGCAAGAGAACACAGTGGACCAAATATGGACACTGTGCTCATGGGGGACTCTAATCTGGAGCAGGTTCATTCTGAAGGACTGAAACTTTTGGAGAGACCCCACACTGGAGCAGGGAAGAAGTATAAGGAGGAAGGGCATGTAGACAGAAGTTGTTTCAGACTGACCACAACCCCTGTTCCCTATTCACCTGCCCCAAACAAGGAGGAGAAATGTCGAAGAGTCAGGAAGGTAAGAGTGAAGTTTAGCCTGGGAAAAGGAAAGGGTGAGGGGAAGGTGGTGTTTCAATCTGTCTGTGTTTTTAACTATCCAAACTTATCTTAACTGTCAATAAATTAAATTCATTTCTCTCCAGACTCTGTTTGCTGACGAGAATTACTGCTAAGTGATCTTCCTGTCTTTATCTAATCCATCCGGTTTTCCAATCTATCTTCTGCCCCTGTGCTGTGGAGAAGAGGCTGTGAATAAGCAGCTGTGTGGATGTCTGACTGCTAGACAAGGATACTCCTGCAACTATTCTTTATTTTACTTTATTTGATGGTATACTGGGCACTGTTTCACTTCTGTGGACCTGCAAAATTATGTATCTGGCTTAAGAATGGAAGAACATGGAGACATCAAACTGCCTTCCTGGATCACAGTATCGTCTTGAGTAGAAATGTCAGCATAAGATGTTACAGAGTAGTTGATGGGACCATAAGTATCAAATTTCTGCTGTAATTTGCTTAAGTGTTCTGAAGGAACTGAAAAAATAATTAACTGATTTATGAATTTTGTTGATTCATGTCTTCCTAAAACTGCCTCATGACTGGAAGGTGGTTAAAGTGGAAGTGATGCTTTAGAAACTGATCTAGTGAGCAAAATGACCTTAGGAGAGGGACTTGTAAACACATGGATAAATATAATATATGATAGTTGAATCAGAATTACTTTAGTAGCAGAATCATCTATTAGAGTTTTTGAAAAATGTAAATATTTCTAACCAAGTTGATACACTTTTCCGGATTTCTAAAAGGCATTTAGTAAGAGTCTTCTCCAAACACTCTTAAAGAAATTTAATTGTGACAGCAAAAGAGTTAAGGTTCTCAGATGGATAAGTTATTTATCTACAAGAAACAAAGCATTATTACCTAGTTTCTACAATAAAGAGACATCATAAATAAAAGTCTCTGACAGAGATTTTTATTCACTATATTCATAAATGATCTGGAAAAAATTGTATGACAAAGTTTGCTGATGATACTAACAGTAATAAGGACAAAGAATGAGTGCTAATAATTATAAAAATAAAATCTGCATAATAGTAAGGGACTTGGAAATGAAATGGTACATAAATGAAATTATGTACAAGTGAAACATATGACAAAATAAAATTCTTATATTTAATGATGTTTTCTGAGCCAAGTATTAGTGTTTGAAAAAAACTCTTAGGACTATGAGAAAAAAATCTGTGAAAGTGATACTTCAATACACTGTGGCAGTAAAGAAAGGTGAATGAGATGTTAGAAGTTGTTAGAAATGGAATAGAAAATAAAATAATACTGAAAAATCATTATCCTCCTGTATAAATCCATTACATACCTGCATTTTAAATTCTACTTGAAATTCTGCCTCCATTCCTCCACTTGAATGTCAAAATTTGTATAGTAGAGAAGGAGTAATATTCTGTAATGTATCTGTGTTTGGATAACGGCTACAAAAATGAGCAAAGTTATCAAAGTTGTTTCTATTCTATAAGAAATGACTATGTATAGCAGAACTTTTCAAACATGATAGCTTAGGGGAAGCAGAAATGGTCTGAAAAACCGAGTTAAATGAATAAGTTGTATAGCAAGCAATTTTTCACTGACTTACTTACCCTGTAAGTGATTCAAATGAAACTAGCAGGTGGTAGGCTTTAAGCTAGCCAAAGTTGATTCTTTACACAGCATACAGATAAGGTGCTCATCTGCTTGTTATAAATTATCATAGACACTAAAAGTTAACATCTACTCAACAAATGAATTGATAAATGCAAAGAAACCAAATCTGTTTGGAGTAAAGCAATAGAAGCCACCACCATAGGCATAGGCACAAGGAGTCCTCCAGACAACACATGCCAAAATGTAGGACTGTTGAGAAGCATAAGAATTATACAAATTTGAAGGAGAATCTCTGAGGAAGTGGCTCAAGATACTAGACTAGATCCCATACTGTCATTTCTGTGTTTATATACTGAGTTGGTAAACAAACAGCATTTGCTCTAATTGACTTGACTCAGCAAGGAGTAAGCTACCAAGCTTCCCACTGTTTCGGGTAACTGGAAATTCAAATGGAAATGCAGAGGATCTCCATTTACCGAATTCTGTATTTCATATCAACCCATACATAAGTAGATATACTTAATGTCAGTATTTAAATGGGATAAGTGTATGTAATTCTTTTCTGCCTCTTCACTGAAAGCAGACACAATGATAATAAGCCACTTGGGGGATGGTGGGTTTTGGGATAATGATCATGAAAATATGTTTTTGAAAGCTATTATAACAGTAATGCTCACCATTAGTAACTGAATTTTACACAGATGAAGGCCTAAACTGAGACAAGTATTTCTGTGTGTCATGTTATGACAGTCTCCCTTTTACAGATCTTTACATTGTAAAGATTTGTATTGTGTATGCTCTCTGTGTGTTGGTGTGACTCATGAAAAGACTGACTTGGAAGGCTGAGGCCAGCTGAGTACCTCTTTATTAAAAACTAAATATTAATCTTTGGAATAGTTTAAATTTAGCTTTTGACTCCCTAACACAGTAAGTTAATCAGTACAATTCTGTGTGCTCATCTCCTCTGTAAAAATGCATTATGCACACGGCTTGGAGTCACTTTGTCAGTGAAAAGTGTTGTCCCTCAGGGGTCTGTATTGGGACCAGCGTTATTTAATATCTTCATGAATGGCATGGACAAGGCACCCTCAGTAAATTTGCAGATGACACCAAGCTGAGTGGTGCAGTTGACACACCTGAAGGATGGGATGCCACCCAGGGGTGTAGCAATGGGGAACAAAGATGAGAGACCCCCTTGTATGTCCAGAGAAGATCAATTTATTGGCAAAAAATTTGCCCCCTTTTTATACCCTTTAACTCAACCGAACACAACTGAAAGCAAGCTGAAGCCTAACAGAACTTAACAGCAGAAGGGCACCCATTGGCTGGCACAGCTGCAGTGCTGCTCTCCACGCGTCCTATCACCCAATCAGCTTCTCATTCATGTGCTGGCCACGCGTCCCTCCAGCCAATCGCAATCTCACTTCCAACTGTCACTCAACCGCCTCTCACCCCTCAACCAACTTGCAGCCGTCCAGCCTGCAGCTGTGCCTTTCCCATGGGGCCTTCTGGTAAGCATGAGCCTTAACCGTTTTAACAATATAATCCCATATTCCACACATGGGGACCTGGACAAGCTCAAAAAGTGGGCCCATAGGAAACTGATGAGGTTCAACAGGGCCAAATGCAAGGTGCTGCACCTGGGTAGGGGTAGTGGTATCAGCACAGGCTGGGGAGGAACAGATTGAGAGCAGCCCTGCCAGGAAGAAGTCGGTGGTGCTGGTGGGTGAGAGGCTGGACATGATGCAGCAACGTGCTCTTGCAACCCAGAAAGCCAATTGTATCTGGGGCTGCATCCAAAGCAGCATGGGCAGCAGGGCAAGGGAGGGGATTCTGGCCCTCTGCTCTGCTCTACTCTGCTCTGCTGAGACCCCACCGGGGGCACTGTGTCCAGCTCTGGGGTCCCAGCACAGGAAGGACATTGACCTGTTGGAGCGAGTCCAGGTGAGGGCCACCAAGATGATCAGAGGGATGGAGCACCTCTCCTATGAGGAAAGGCTGGGAGAGCTGGGATTGTTCAGCTTGGAAAGAAAAGGCTTTGGGGTGACCTAATTGCAGCCTTCCAGTACCTGAAGAGAGCCTAATGAAAGATGAAGAGACAGTATTTACGTGTAGTGACAGAGCAAGGGGGAACGGCTTCAAACTGAAAGAGTGTAGGTTTAGATTGGATATTAGGAAGAAATTATTTACTGTAAAGGTGGTGAGGCATTGGAAGATGTTGCCCAGAGAAGCTGTGGATGCCTCATCTCTGGAGGTGTTCAAAGTCAGTTTGGATGGACCTCTGAGCCTGGTCTGATGGAAGGTGTCCCTGCCCACCTCAGGGAGTTGGAACTAGATGACCTTCAAGTTCCCGTGCATGTCATTCTACAATTCTATGATTCTGAAATGAAATATATATATATATATATACACATACAAGCAGGAGGGTTAAGAACAAATCAGTGTACCTGAGGTACAGTTTGCAATGAATGAGTTATTTGTCATAGCTTATGAATAGAAGGAAAGATACTTTTCCTAAGGTGTAAGAAAATTATTCAAGATACGTGCTACAGTATGTGACTGATTAAGTAAGACTTCATCAGATGGCTTCCTCAAAGACCATCACTTTATAAATAAGTTTAAAAGCAAAATTGCCTTGATCTTAATGGATTTAATACCCCTTAATGGATTTAATAATGCTGATAAGCTTTGAGCACCCTGTGGTATCTTACTGGCCTTTGTGACCAAGCAAGGTAACACAGGCAAATCTGGCCTTGTAATTTTGCACTGGGGTTTCTGTAGTACATGCCTTCATAGTTAACAGCTGTTCAGTTCTTTAACAATTTTAGATAAAACAAATAGACAAGGAAATGACAAGATAGATCTAAGATGTGTGTGACATTTTTAGTCCTAAAAGAAATTTGTCAATGAAATTGAAAGTCTTTCCCTCCCTGAAAGCTACAAAGTTTGTTCTGGTGTTTCATATATTTGCCAGTGTTTTGAAAGAGGCCAAGGAAAAGTGATTTTGTCAGCAACCTACATATTACTTATATAGATACAAAATAGAAAACCAGCAAAATCCAAACAGAATGGGAAAAACTAGCTGACAAAAAATAGCACTAACATTATTTCCCTTCTGTCACCATTTCTTCCCCATTCAGTATGCTGGAAAGATAAAAAGAAATGGGTTCTTTATCAATAACACTTGGCCATGAATTTTTGATACATAACAGGAAACATATTGCACTGTGTCTGTACAGGACTAAATTGATTCCATAGTTCAGATTTTCCTCTGGGCATTTTTGTGGACAAGAAAGAATCTTTTCCCTTGTACTTGGACAATTCTGTATCAGAACTGCATTTCACCTTTAAGTGATACAGAGGATAGCCATGTTAGTCTAGTCCTGTAATAGGTAAAGGTCATAGTAAAAAATACATTTTTTGCTTTTAATAATGTCAGTTGGGTATGCTGGGACTGTTTAATGTGGCTCAGATCCAACTAGCTGTCAGTTTGCTGGTCAAGGAAGAATTGTGCCTGCTTCCAGATCAAATTCACAGGAACCAGAATCTGTTTGGCCTTCTGTGTAGCACATGATAGGGCTGAAGGCTCCTTTGGAAGAGTTTTCACCTAATTAACCTCCCTTTACTGTAGGAAAGGGGGCATTAGGACCCTGATTCTTCACTTTGGTGGCCATTTTCTCTCTTTTTTTGTCAGGTTGATTGCTTTTGTTCTCCACACAGTTTTGTGCTGGAGGCATGTAGGGACTTGATGGGGCTGGGGCTCTTGAAAGGAGTCTGGGTAAGGCTTAGGAGCCCAGTGCCTGCAGCTCCCTCCCTGTGTATGCAAGGTGTGATTCAGAAGGGTTCCCTAGGACTATGAACTAAAGGGCTGGCAAAGCCAGTGAACTTCAGGACCAAGGAAGTCTTCATTGTTTCAGCGAGACACTGAAACAGGTTGCCCAGAGAGGTGTTAGATGCCCCATCCCTGGAACCTTTCAAGGTCAGGTTGGATGGGACTCTGAGAAACCCAATCCAGTTGAAAATGTCCCTGTTCATTGCAGAGGTGATTTTGTACTAGATAGCTTTTAGAAGCCAAACCATTCTATGAATCTGTGATTTGGTTTTCCCATTGTTTACTGCAGGCTCATTAGCATCAAGGCTTACTAACAGAGCCTACACTCATGCACTAACAAAGGGGACATTCTGGTGACTGGCCCTGTCCTAGAATGCCTCCAGTAGCTACTCCCAGTATGTCCAGTATCCAGCCCCAGACCTATGGCTTGTACAATAATTGGCTCCTGAGCCATATGGTGCAACTCACTGGCTAGTGCAGCTTGCAATTTGGTAGCTTCATGCACCCATAAATGGATCCCTCCCTCTGGCCTTGGCCCATCAGCCTATCCAGTAGCCAGCCCCAGGTCCCAGTCTCTCCAGCTGTCAGACCCCTTCCTATAAGGCCCTTATCTGCACACAGTGTCTATTTGCCATAGCAGCCACTTAGACCACTCTTCCTGGTGACCAGTTCGTCCAGGTTCATGACCACTGGCAGGTCTCACACACATGTGTATAGACACCCAGAGCATATTCATGTGGAAAAATGGCAGAAAGGACAAAACATAGAGAAAAGGAGAGGGGTTTAATAAGAAGACTCAGCAAACTGTGATGATAATGGCCAGGGCTCATGCAATCAAGGGTGCCAGACCAGCAACTCATTTATACACTACCTTCTCAAGCCCTTCTCGTAAGCATCCTATTACAAACTCCACAATCTCACAAACCCCTCTGAATATCCCATAATAAATTTCCTCTTTATCATGAATGTCAGGATAATAGTGTTTCCCACTTCTTATCAGTTACAAAACATCTGGATGAATCTTCTCAAGGCTTTGAGTAATTCTATCCATGGCCTGTCTCAATCAAGCACGTGAAATCTCTGGTCTTTGATATTGTCTCTGTTATCTATGGCTCATTAGGGTAAGTGCATCTGGATGTTTAATTTATTACTTCTCCTGTCTCTTTTCCTAGTCTTTTGTGTTGAGTACCCACTAATAAGACATCCTCACAAACTGCACATCCTTATTTCCACATATTCCACTGCATCTATGAACTGCACATGTAAGTTATTTGACTATTCAGTTTAAATAGAGACCATTTCCTAAGTATACACATCCTCAGGAGAACTTTGCAAAGAAAATGCAGGGACATTCTTTGAAAAACTTTCTGTATTTCAAAGCTTTGCTGGTGAACCAAAGTCCCTGTAATGATTCCAGAAAAGGTTCCAGGAACACTGATTATATCCAAATGTTGTAAATGTCTGAATCAGGTAGAATATCTGACTGGAAGGGTTTGGTTCCATGTGCTTTAAGAGTGATGCAATAAAGTAGCAGCTTAACTGTTCACATGTACTCGTGGAGAGCAAAATTTCAAGCATGTACTAAGCCATTATAGCTCCAATGGTATGAGATATTTAAGCAGGAGAATTAAAACCTATTCAGCAGGGAAATTAAGCTTACGTGTCTGTGCGTGTTTAAATAGTTCCCTAGAGGGAGATGGGCTCCTGAGTTTGGGCTCACTTGCCTAAAGTATTTTGGAGTGGTAGAAAGGGACAGATCAACAATGGAAAGACATAATTTGTGATGTACGAAAAGCAATGATCATCTCACAGTCACATAGGATCTTTTAGCAGAACATTTTTTATGAATTAAAATATGATTCATAAAATTGAGGTAAGGCAAATATGTCTTCTGAGATTATTTTGTACCAAGCAAAAGTTATCATGTTGTTTCTTCAAGCTGATTGTTAGCATCCCTAATTCTTCGAGAATGTTTTTTTTCTTCACTATATCTGCAAACTACAATTTTAAAATTGCTAAATGTATTCTAAAAATCACTAAAAGCATCAAAAAGCATAGCAATTTCTCTGGCTTGAGAGATGTGCAAAATAGAACAATTATCAGCAGGAGGACTCTCCTGTTTGTCAATTTCTCTCTCATCTGCATCTCAAGGGTGTGCTACATATTACATTAAATGAAAAAAATTTTTAACTGGAGGCAGAGTGGACAGCTGTCTTAATTTACTTTTTTCTTACTACTACTGTTGCTGGAAGGATTGATGTAAGAAGTTCAATTTTGTTTTCTCTACACACGACTGTCTACCTAACCCTGGGAGTGAAAGCTATGAAAAGCAACAGGATGAGGCTATTTGTGGGAGACAGATGAGATGAAGGTAGTCCTGGACCCCCAGTTTTCATAATGTTGCACTTTTTTCCGCTGCTTGGGGTCCATGAAGGGCCATGATGCTAAGTCCCTTCAGAGCCCCAGTGCCACAGGGTCATGCCAGAATTACTGCTGATCTTTCCTCTCCAAAGTATCTCCTCTCACCAATAAAATCTTTCCATTTCTTAAACTTTTAAAGCCGGCTGTTTTTATTCTTCAAAAGTTCCTTGATAATTCCCTGGTTGTTGTTTAACCTGCCTGTTCCTCATCATCCTTGCTACCATGTTCTTTCTGGGGTGAAATGCACTCTCGGGCAGTTTTGGGAGTCCCCTTCATACATATTGGTACACCAAAGTTCATGTCTTGTCACCTGACCTTTTGGCAATGTGAGCACCCCAAGAGCTGATATCTCTTACAACTGATATGAAACCAAATTTGAGCCCACTTCTTTCCTCAAGCACTCATAGCATTAAGATTTTTAAAATAGAACATAGAAGAATAAATAAATTTGGAAGAAGTATTTTATTCATATTTAAAACAGTAATATGCAGCTAATATCTATGCTTAGAGCCTAATAGAGTAACTGAATGCTTTCCATATATATACTTTTTTTTGATGTCTTTCTAGCTACAGCATGGTAATGTTTTCCATTCCTAGTAAGCTAAGTTTAAACTTCAATTTAAATATGTTATTCAAACAAAATTATGCAGTCAATGAATCTGCTTTTGTAAAGTACACGCAAAATAATTTGCCTTCATATTTTGCATTACTTTGGGATTTCTTGGAACCTAGAAGTGTCTGGGTCTCTAGAACTCATCATAAATTTGACAGTGACACATTTAGTCTAACTTCCCCTGTTGGAACCTCTTCTGTTAACAAACATCACCTAAGTCTTCCTAGAGCATACACCTTTGAGTTTCAAAATGTGTGTTTTCAGTCCCACTGGAACACAGAACAAAGATCTCCTTTCACTTGGATGCTCTTGAAAGATGTTTCAGTTCTTCCATCAACACTAGGAGTAGCCAGCACATGTAGCCAAAAAATTTTTCCTGTGCCTGTTGGCAGCAGGATAGAGATCCTAATGAATCTATTATCAGTAAACGCTGTCTTTATTTTCAGGTTTTTTTCAGGCCTTGGGTCATTATGTGATGAGATGTCAGTTGTGCATATGAATGCACCACTGTTCTTCTTCTGAAAAGAATAATTTTGTTGTTCAGAAGGGATATTTCTCAGTGTGTGTTTCAGAGCTGAATTTATAAACTGAAGCTTCCATGACAGAAGTAAAGTTAAAGGAACTAAAATTATATTTTTATGCAATTTTTCGTTTTAAAAGTTTCATTTGACTCAATACAGAAGAGATTCTGTAACGTAAAGGTGGAGTCTAATTCCAACATAAATGTCTGTAAACTGAAATTCTCACACATCCTTATGACTATTTTGGACACCTTTTCCTATATTTCGGAGGGAGAATTTTGCTCAAGGGTATGTGACTTTATTAAAATCCTAAAGATGGATGTGTGCAATTCTGAATCTGTTAAAATAACTTGAGCTGTTTCAGGCAGATGTAGATACCCGGAATGTGGTTTGGAGAGATATTACAATAAGGGTCTTAGGATTGTATACCCTAGTTTAATTTTTTTAATGTTGGCATATCTACAGTCTCAGTTCATTCACTTCTTTTCAAATAATTAGTTATAGTAATATAGAATCTTTTCCCTACTCTGTTAGTTCAAAGTTGGAAGGTTTAATTGAATGAATAGGCATGAAAAACACTAAAGCTAGGCTATGGACTATTTTAGTTTAGGAAAACTGTCGTACAAATGCTGAACCCTACTTCCAGCAAGGAAAAAATATGCAGCAAAATTTTTGTTTCCTAAAGAGATGATAATTGAGATACTGCCAAATGAGAAGTCACTCAACGAAAATGTCTTCTACTTCTTTTAAATGGTCTATACTCATGAACTAAATACGTCTGTAAAAGCCTGTGAGTGACTGTTGTTTCACTTCAGATGCAATGATAAATGACACTGAAAGGCAGTTCAGGATTGACATTATTTAAAACCAGCTGGAAACTAAACTCCAGGTAAGCCACTCCCCCTTGCCCCCTTCAGCAGGAGAGGGACAACAGCAGAGACCATAAGATAATAATTTCGTGAAACCAAACAGCAGTGAAATAAACGCCAAAGAGTAACAGCAGCAATATTAATAACAAGAGTATGCGCTACATGGGATGCTGGACTTGATTCTGCACTGCCACTTTCGACGGCTCTGCCTGGTTCCACTTGGCTCCCTTTGGCTTGGCTCCTTGCAGCTTATCTCAGTTCCTTTTGGCTCAGGTCAGACTCGGCTGCACTCGAGCTCCCCTCTGCCGCTCTGTTCCCGCTTTTCCCACGCCACATCTTGCTGCCTCATCCTGGAGCTGTGGGAAGGGGACAGCCGTCGGTGGCAGAGGACGAGGTCTGCAGGGCTGATTCCTACAACCTCTGTAATGGAAAGAGGAAGACAGAATAATGCAGCTCCAGGGGTGCTTTCCTTTTTTCTCCCCCTGGAACCACGGCCCCCAGCGAAGATGTCACTAGTATAGAATAGAAGCCTAGCCGTGCCCATATGGCTCTAAGCTCCGTCCCCTCTCTGCAACGGGGACAAGTCTCCTAAAGCTATGGGGATTTTTTCCACAATTGTACAACAATTAAGTAAAAATATTTAGGATGTTGACACTGCATCTGAGGTTTAAGTCTGAACAAGCTGTTTTTCTGAATTATACCAAGAAGTCCAGATGGTTTAAATGCTAATGACATAATAGGGTCTGAGTTCTGGGGGATAGGGAGTTATTAGCAATTTATGATGATCTAAGACAACTCATGAATCATGTTTTCTCTCCCATTTTTTGTCTTTGTCAGTAACTGCATTTTCCTTTTAAAACTTCTTCTGCAGAGTGAACAAAGGCTCTTTGACAGACACATGATTGCATGTGAGCAGTTGGTTGAAATTCAAGCTTAGTGTATATATATACACATATATATATATGTATATAACTGGTTTAAGTAAACAACTTTATTATGATGATTTCACATAAACCAAAAAAAAAATAGATTAATACAAGTTGCTGGAACAATGATTAGTTCCTTGAATAACTTTGCCTCATAATGTCCAGTGAAAAAATGAGCCTAGCTATTGGTAAAGGTAGATATTGTTTTGCTATTCTAAAAAATGTGATCTGAAGGCCATCCTATTAATCTTCCTTCATCATACTCATCTGCTATGACAACGGGCTAAACTAGACCCCCAAAGTAGGCAGGCCCTATAATAAACAGGCCATTATCAAACTGTTGTCCATGTCGTGCAAACCCATTTTAGTTAGAAAAGTGTAGAACTAGAATATAATTCCAAGACTCCTGTTTTATTTTTAGCTAAATAGAAAACTGTAATAGCAGCATCTCATTCAAAGTTATTTAAAGTGATGGGGGTCTAAGAACAACTGCCATCAGCTTTAAACAGTTTTCTTTCATCTTCGTGCAGATTAATGTTTTCTTTGTTTTGTTTGTTTGTTAAACAAACTACAGGAAATCCAACAACCATGTCAATTTGCTTTGAGTCTGAGAAAAACAGGACAGCTCATTTTTATGGGTTCTTAGCTGTCTGCTGAAACTAAAGCTCCTCTCATTCTGGAAGAAGCAGATATGTAATATACATCAGTGATGTTTGCTTTCCTCTCACTGGAGAAAGCCAGGAAAAACAAATAGAGTACAAAATAAAGGGAGGTGAATCACTGTGGTGGGCATCACCAGACACCTACACAACACAAAAAGTTTGATTTAGCAGAATTATAGGCAATGTATCTGGGGCACCTGTTCAGTTCCTGTTTATTTTCTGTTTCTGGAAGATCAATCACTTCAAAACTCCTGCCTTTTTAAAGTTTGCATTTAGCAGTGGTTGAACATATGGCAGAAGCTCCTGTGAGAATGAATATATTACCATGCATACATAAATGACAAGTAACAGTATAAAGACTTAAGTTAGAAGGAAATAGAAATTCTCTTCAAATACCTTGCAAATACTGAGGATCCAGTCAATTCCTTGACCAATATTCTGAGCATTCACATCAATCAAATTAATGAATTACATTTTTTGTAAGTAATTGAAGAATATGAGTTTCTAAGGAGAACTAGTGATGATACCTCACAGAAGACACTGCCTCTAGGGGACAAAGGGAACAAGCTGTAAGCAGGCAGCGCTGAGAAGAATATTTGGCTTGATATGGAATAGTTTGGATTGAAAGGGACCAATAAAAGTCACCAAGCACAACATCTCCTGTAATAAGCAGGGGCATCTTGCACTAGATCAGGTTGCTAAGAGACCCATCCAACCTGATCTTAAATGTTACCAGAGATGAGGCATCTACTTCCTCCCTGGGCAACTTGTTCCAATATCTCACTACCTTTACAATAAAGTTCTTCATTATAGCTAATCTGAATCTACTCTTTTGTAGTTTAAAACCATTACTAATTGTATTTTTGCAACTGACCCTACCAGAAGTTTCTGCCCATTTTTCTTAGCAGCCCCCTTTAAGTATTTTAAGGTCTTATTAAGGTTTTCACGGAGGCTTCTCTTCTCCAAGCTGAACAATCACAACTTTCTCAGCCTTTCTTCTAAACCAGTTATCATTCAGATAATGGAAGTCACATAAATAATGCTTTTTTAATGGCTGTATATCTTTTCACCAGTGTGCACAAAAGACAAAACATTATAAGTGCACAAAACAAATAAACAAGGCATTGTACACGAAAGTGAAAATGTTCAAGGGACTGAACGGCTGATATCCATTGTAAACTCTGAATTTGACCCCTTCTCCTCTCCTGTTTGTGGGAAACTAACTGAAACATCCCAAGCTGAAATGGACAGAGACCACTACCAGAGGTGTGAATCAGAGGATCTAATACCCCTCTGAAAATGCATCTCTCTCTCCGGCTGTAAAATATCTTTCCAGCTTAGATGACTTGGATGCAGTGAATAGTTCCACCTCATTAGGTCCCACATTTAGATGCCACAGAAGTATTTTAAAGAGTCACACAGGTGTTAATTATAAATCCTTAATCAGCCCGTAATAATGCTTCTGTCAATTAAGTCTTGCCTTGTCTGCAGAGCCTGCTTTAGCAAGTAACCCTAGAGCATAATTGCTTGAATGACTAGACAGGGAGAAGTAGAGGCTTCCGACATCCCATAACGTTCAGACTTTGAGTTTAGGAGCTATTTATAGAGCTTCTGGCTGGGACTAGACATGATGCTCATAGAGATGTTAAGAGAAGGCAGTGCAAACCCAAAAATACTTGTAATTTTCCATTGTGAATCCTTACCTTAGCTAGTGATGCTTGTGACTTAGCATTTGTTTTTATTGAAGTGATTGGTAACAACTTTTATATTTGTTTGTTTGGATTATCCTTGGATTTCTTCTTTGGAATAAATACATTAATTTCATTTTGCATATTTTGGTGTAAAGTTTAAAGTAGCTATATAGATTCTTTCCAGAGTTACTGTTTTGAAGCAGACATATGGAGAAAGGAGGTAAGGGCATCCTCTATATGGACAGACCTCCTGTATAAAAGAAGAATGCTATTTATTTTTGGTGCTTATTTCATAATAGAATGAATGTTCCCGATTATTTCCATTGCCTTTACAGGAAGTCTGATCCTCTACAGAGCCTTCCTGACCTGCTTATTCTAGATGGATATTAGTGTCAGCTTACATGATAGCACCCCCATATTCCATTTTGCCAAATAGAGAGAAGGGGGAAGATATATTCTTATTGCATCTGCCTTGTTCTTCTAGTTCTTAACCAAATTATAGGATGATTTCTCATATATTACTTTAGAAACTAGATATTTTAGGGAGAGGAAAGAACAATTTATGCAAAAAAAAATTTATTATGTTGAATTTAAGAATAAACAATTCTGCTTTAATTTTCTTATGTGTTGTGTCTATTGGTTGGGGCATGTAAGTGATTGTGTGTTTGATTGTTAATAGTTTAAGACTAGAGGAACTAGTCTTTGTATGACAAGCAAAGAAACTTGTCAGAGATTCAGCAGTGTACTGTAAAGGACTGAAAAAAAGGAAGGTGCCCAGAATCAACTTTAAATTATTTTTTTTCCCCTCCAGAATGTGAATGTATACAAAATGCTCTTTTGGCTTGGTTTTTTTTCCCCCTATTTTTCTGGTTCAGTTCTCATCTCTCTAATGTAGTAAGAGCAGAGCACTATGGAATAGTATAAATTGGAAAATTACCGCCTAATATTGTTTAAATGGGAAAGTCACATTATATGACCTTGTCATTCAAACTATTCTTAGAATAGGAGCCAAGGTCTGTCTCAAACAAAAGAATCAGAAAGCTCAAGAGAGACAGGATGCTTCGCTTGCTGCTCCTTGTAATGACAATTTTCTTTTTAAATCAGAAAAACTAATGTAGTGATCAGAAAGACAGATGTGAAAGAAAACAGTTCAAACTTACTGCAGCTGTGTATTACCCAAGAGATGCCATCAGGAAGCACTGCCTTAGCTGGCAGTCAAACTTCCAGTGGATAGGGGCTAATTGAGAGAAGTGTTACAATGCACATCAAAAGGGTAGACTGATCCCATCAGGTGAAACAGCAAGTGATAAATCAGAATATTTAAGATACATCAAGGAAACTTCTTAGATGTCAGCTGCATTCCTCTGGCAGCTAAACAGAAGGACAGATCTGGAAAGGAAGGAAAATCATGTCAAGGCCAAGACCATGACATGTCAAAAAAAATGAAACATCTGGGCAAGAATCATATAAATATATATATTTGACATCTTAAAAAGTGAAAAAATACTTTTACCAGATCATATCTCTGTGTGTACAGCTGGCATCTACCTGTGCAGCAATATAATCTAAATGTCTAAAGTAGTGTATAGATCTTTGCAATGTTATGGATTGTTAAGGAAGTTACTTACAATTGTCTTGCTTAAGTAGCCTCATTTGTAAGTCATTTATGAGTCTTCTGTTAAGAGACATGGCATACTGGCACACCCCAAAGCCCCCAGAGTGTGTTACAGTGAAGGAGTCAGTGCCTTTGGATGAATGCCATCTGCCCCCATATTCTTGTGCGTGTCTCAGTGGGTCAGCAGGCCGCTAACTGCTTCCTCCTGCATTGCAGGGCCTCTCTTCTGCTCCCTGTCCTTGTCTGCCAGCTCAGGGGGCTGGTTGCCCTGGTCTTTCTGTTAAAGACTGAGGCAAAAAAGGCATTAAGTACCTCAGCCTTTCCCTCATCCACCATATTCCCCTCTGTATCCAATAAAGAATGGAGATTTTCCTCAGACCTCCTTTTGTTGTTAATGTAATTATAAAAACACTTTTTATTATATTTTACAGCTGTGGCCAGATTGAGTTCTAGCTGAGCTTTCGCCTTTCCAATTTTCTGTCTCCATAACCTAAGGACACCCTTGTACTCTTCCTGAGTTGCCTGCTCTTTCTTCCGAAGTTCATAAACTCTTTCCCCCCCTCCCCGAGTTCCTGAAAGAAGTCCCTGTTCAGCCAGACCTTCTTTCCCGACTTGTCTTTTGACAAATAGGGACAGCCTATTCCTTCACCTTTAAGATTTTCTTCTTAAAGTATTTCCAGCCTTCCTGGACCCCTTTATTATTAAGGACTGTTACCCAAAGGACTCTCTGAATCAGTGTCCTGGTTCAGGGTCTAGTTGCTCTAAGCACTGGGCTGTTGCCTGAAAGAGACCTCTGCCTATATGGGAGGTCAGAACCATTAACCACATTTTTGAAAAACCTACTAAAACAAACATGAGAGATGAGATAAACACTGAAACACAGCATTTGTGAATATTCCTGACATATCCAAAGAATAATTCACTTCTGCTTTACCATTTATAGCTTTGCGTGGGGTCAGCAGTACATGTTCAGCAGCTGGGATATCTTTACTGCTAAGCTTAGATTTCTACAGAATTCTAACTCCAGAGTTAGCTTTCACCACAATCCAAATGCCCAGGAAAGACATCTAAATCCCTAGAGAGGGGCTTGAATAGGCAGCCTTAATGACTGGCATTTAGTTCTCAGTTAATCAAGTTCTCATTTAGCACCAAGGAGTCATTAAGGCACTGATATTAACGGAGAGTCATTTAAAAAATAACATCACCAGATGCTTATGGACAAATATTTTATCAAATTAATATGATGAAATTTTAAAAAATAAAAAATTTTATTGATAAAGGTGAAAGCTCCCATCTCGCATTTTGGCTTTACTGGATTTTAAATCAGAAATCCCATTAAAAAATATTTTAAATGGATTTAAAACTCCATTTCTCAGAATGTCATTCTGAATGAAGAGCTATCAACTCTTCTGTTTTACTGGAGCACATGGCGATCTATTCGTGGTTGTACAGTATTTTAAGTTTTTCAGTTACATGGAAGACATAAAATCATTACTGATAAAATCTACTGTTGACAAAGATTGATGGAGTGGTTATTATAATGAAGAATACAGATCACTAATGCAGAAAGCTGGATCACCTTATAAACTGGCCCAGTCCATATGATTCTGCCTCCCTCCATGTAGAATAAGAAATACATCTGGGAGCAAAGAAATGTAGGCTGGGCATCCACTATGAAACATAGAAAAAACGTGAGTCTGAGAGAGATCATAATGGAGAGTCAGCTGGATGTGAGGTCCAGAGTAGCACTCTGGTTTATAGGGATTACATATAGAGAGCTGAATGCTGAGTCGTAGTGAGAAGTATCTAATAGCACTATCAGTGAGAATGACTGCTGCTGCTGAAATGGGATGTGTGCCCAGCTCTGGTGCATGCCTTTTATGAAAAGAAAATTGATAAATGGGGTATGTTCCAGAGAAGGAAGAAAACAATTAAAAATGAAAGTTAAAAGGATGTTAAAGCATAGGATATTCAAGAATGATGCCAGTCATAGCTCAGTGTTTCTTACGCTCTCTACCTCAGGCAGCTTTCCTTTTCCCCTAACTTCCTTGAATTACAGCAATTTCCTTTAAATCTTTCTCTCTCTTACCTCTAGGCTTTTCAGAGGCTTTTCCCACAGCTTTATTTCAGTAGCCCTCTAGTTGTTTTCCGAGATTATTTATTATTCAAGCAAAGACTTTCTGGAAGCCAGGTAAGACAAGCCCTTTCCCAGTAGCAAGACCTTGATTCTAATCTTAGTCCCATGCCAGGTCCCATAGTCAGAGGGCACATTCTGCCAACATACTTACTTCTTTTTTGCCTGAAAGGTATGGTGATCTGCAAGACTTGGGATGTAGTATGAAAAGTAGAAATAAAGTTAAGACGATTGTGCCCTAAAAGATCAGAAGACATGTTTCAGAGCATTAGATTAATCTAATGTGTTTCATTTATGGATCTTCAGTATAGGTGTATATTTTTGATAATGTTTTGTTCCCAGTGTTTTCAAAAAAAGTGAGCCAGAACAGCTTTCCCTTGCAAACTAAAACGTACAAGATAGAGAGTAGATCCAAACCATCTCTACTGATGTCACAGGGAACATGAATCTCATTTCGCCTGCGTGTATTAAAGCTGTAAGCACAAACGTCCCCAAAGCGCACTCTAACACAGAGGATCTGTCCAAATAGTAAGGGGGGTGGGGTGGGAGGGTGGGAAGCTACAAATAATCAATGGTTTAAAAAAATACTTTCTTTTTATTGAGTACAATTGTCAAAGATATTCACGTATCTGACTGCTGGCTGAAATGTGAAGTCATATGGTGAGACAAAATGTAGCAAACTCTGAGAACGTATCTGCAACAAATTATTCCAGTTGAATTGAGTTTCACCTGTTATCCTGAGAGCAAACCTCTGGAAAGAATGGGCGAAGGCTACTATAACTATAAAGAAGAAGTGATAAATCCTCTTTAACTTGATTAAAAGCTTCTTGCTTTTCAGTCCATCAAATGTCCTCTGTAATACCCACACAGGAAAACAGAGAATAACAATTTGGATACCTGTAAGATCTGTGGTGTTACATTGTACTGCACCTTGTACTGGGACT
The DNA here is from genome assembly GCA_013400235.1 of Oriolus oriolus. Lineage (NCBI taxonomy): Eukaryota > Metazoa > Chordata > Aves > Passeriformes > Corvidae > Oriolus > Oriolus oriolus. Next base: position 36,327 of record VXBT01001446.1, on the reverse strand, counting down.
TTAAGTGAAATCATCCACTTGAGAAAAGACAGAGAAGAGAAGCTGAGGATGACTCCACGCTCACACAAGATGAGGCTTCAGGTGTAAGAAGAAGACTGCCCTCTGCATGCAGCAGTTTGCTTAGCCTATCCTAAGAACCTAATGCCAATTCTTTCACTTTTTGGCTTTAAATTGGAGTTCCTTGCTGACTTACTAAAATTGGATCATCAGTTTCTCTGTATAAACTTGTCACTGTTATTTTATTCAATTTTAAATCCAGGGCTTCATTCAGTTATCCTTTGTACACTTATTGATTTTATTGTAAGGGTTGTAGGAGAGCTTTGATACACAAGAAAAATCCATCTACCTTACCCTTTTTCTAAACCACAGTCTCACTATATCCTAACAGGGAGATTTTTCTTTTCTTCCCAAACCCATGCATGGTTATTCCATCTTCCTGAACATGCTCTCAAGTTGGATTGTTTATCTTCTGTTAAAGCAACAGCTGGTAAAATCTGGAAAAGAGACCTGTAATTAAGAAGAGAATCAGTGCAAAAGATTCTAAACAGAAAATGACCACATCCCTCCTTCAGCAGTTTTGTGATGAGAAAATGAGGACTTTGAAAAAGAAAACAACCTAGATTGGTCCCAATATTGGTATACAAACCTACCTACCAAGAAATTTAAGCAGCAAATAGAGCATCATGTTACACTTGGCTCTGTCAAATACTTGAATAAAGCCATTGTGTCTGAAGACCAAATTTGTTCTGCTTATGCATCCAGGATGCAAACTTGAATTTTCAAAACAAACCCATGGTAACAGAATGTTTCCTCCAGATGGCAAGAAAATGCCTTTAATTCTGTCTCACAAATAAAGTGCAGAACTCTAGCCATGTTTATTGCTAAAAGAGGTTGTTCCTTTCCGGAACTGCAGGCTGGAAAGAGCTTTATTTTCTGTAACTGTGGATGAAATTCTGGACTTAAATTCAGTAGATTCTTTTCATTGGTTTGAGTGGAGTGAGAACTTGACAAGTCATACTGTAAAAGAAGGAGTATATATATGTATGTGCAGAATATGAGTATATAAGAGCATATACTGAAAAGAACTCGGAGCTTCCTTTTACAGGGGAAATGAAATGCACAATAAAAATCAATTAACCTGAAACTGAAGAGAGCTGCTCTGACTCATAGTTGGAAATATGAATATTGTTTGGCTTTGGCTCAAAGGAAGCAGGCACATATAAACATTTTTTCAAGTCTCTTTAAAATATAAACATGGAAAAAACATAATGTTTTTTATGAGAAAATTAGGTCTGCATGTATAGGAGGAACTGGTTCTGCTGTGTGATCTGTAGTTGTGAAAATGTGTGAGTAGGAATGCAGCATTGCCTATTTCTCCCATAAGACATTGTCTTGTTGAAAGTGAAGACTGAGGGAATGAGCACTTATTAGAAGGAGGGATAGGCAAACTTGTTTTGGAAAAGATCAGAACAAATTGTGTTTTCATAGCTGTATAAACTGCACAGAGTGGGATGTGCAGCGCCAAACATGTTGAGCAGGGAGATTACAAATACGTGCAGTAGAAAAAGTGCAAAAAAAAAAAGGCTGTATTTCTCTCTCATCTTCCCCAGAGCTGAGTATCTCTTTCCGAGTGTTGGGGCAGTAAGTCAGTAAGCGTGAAGGTAGGTGACCTAAGGACCTAAGGCTCTAGCTTTTATCAACACAGCTGTGTGTAACCTAGGCTTTTCACTTCCAAGAAGAACACCCTAAACCCTTGACCTTCACACACGCTTCACACTTTCTCTGCAGAAAGTGTGCCATTCACTAAAAAGTCATGTGTGGAGCCAGCAAGGCAGTCTGAGTTATACAGTATTCTTCTATTTATGAGGAAAACATTCCTGCAAGAGAGGGAAAAGGCAGTATAAACTTTTACATTGCATTACAAAACATTTTGAGTACGTAAATTCCTACCTTTAGCATGCCCTGCTGTTTCTGTCTTAATATGTTTCTGGTACTAAGGGAGATACAGCCTTTGGGCTCCTTCAGTGCTTCATCCTTTAGCAGTCACCTGTATACTGCCTAGTTCTTGCCTAGCTCTCTAAAATATTTTTAGCAGCTGTTATTACAGCTGTACATTATAACCCAACACTGCATATCAAAATAAATGAGAAAAGGAAAAGGAAAATTGCACTTATTTGTAGTGGAGTGAACTGTTTCTTGTTAGGGAACCAGAATGTACCACCTGCTGCCTGAAGGGTGGTTACAAATAGCAATACATGCACATATTCAGACCTTCCCACACACAACCTCATTCACCCACACACTCTGGCTGCTCAGTAAGTAATCGCACTTCATTAAATTCAGCTCCAACAACTTGACCAAATCCTGTTGTTCTTCCTCAAACCAAATTTCTCTTTTTTTAATAATAATTTGGCTTTCATAAGACTCAGAATCTGTACTTGTTTATTTATCATGGAATGGTACAATGAAAATAACACAATCTCTGTGAATACAAAAAAAGACAGATACTGGATGGGTGAGGAATTTTCAAATTCCATTGTATAAATATATATATATATATATATATACATGTATGTAAATTTGAAATTTATTGTGATATTATTTAGGGGTTCTGTGAAGCCTTTAGCAGTCAAATACAGAAGTGATTATTGCCTATAAAATGTGTCAACGAGTTCTATTTTGAACATCAGGCAAGGTTTCCAGAACAGATCTCTCCTAATGAATGAATTGTGACAAAACCACAGCCAGATCCACAAGCAGATTCATTGTGATAGCATGGCATGTTACCACACAAAACATTTATTTGTCAAGAACCTAATGAAATTCATTAATTGAAGCTCAGCATTTAAATCCTTGAGGTTATTCCTAGTGTGCCTAGTAATGAGGATTCACAGCAGCTGAGAGGCTAAGCCATATGACATCGCAGCCGGCCTGTAGGAAATACTGCAATGCTGTAACTCTACAAATGTAACAATGCTTATCCTACAGTAGGTACTACAGGGAAAGGTAATTTAATTTTAAAACAAAACCCATTTCATCCATTCACACTCACATGGTATCTCCCACATATTAAAACCCATTAAAGCCTATGTGTCCAAGTAGACCTTTTAGTATCCAAGGCATTTGGATTGAGGAGATGTGAGCAGGATTCTTTGTGATGACATAGAAGGTAAAGGGTCCTGTCGTCCTCATATTTCTTTGTATTGTCTTGTGCTGGTTTTCAATAGCTTTTTTGTTCTCTATGAGCTGACAGTCTTTCCAGCCCTTTAAACCTGTGAGCAGTGAGAATTAACCACCATGCTTTGCCTTTCAGTCTGGTGGTCCTAAGCAGTTGCAAGTAGATATACTGGGATTGTCGTAATCTGGGAGAACCACCAGCATATGACATTCTTGCAACCATTTTTCTGATTTGTGTTTGTTCCTCCTCATTCATTCCTGCTCAGAGGCTGAAGTGTATGCACAGTGTGCAGTTACATTGTCAGTGTGTGTTTTTTCATGAACTTTAACATGAACTGGTCAGTAAGTAAGGCAAGTAGCCTGGGGAACACATATAGAAATGGCCAGAATTGGATTCTGGACACTGGAGAAACCATTGAATCTGCCAGTTGATTACTGGAGGGATCAGGAGGACAAAGCCAGGTGCTCAGCTGACCATGTCTTCTAGGGCTCAACCCAAGAACTACAGTTCAAGGCGGCAGTTTGCACATGTCAGTATATGAGGCAACAGGAAGTGAGAGGATCTTAAGGCAAATTACTGGATAAAGTTACTAGATAAGACCGGTTACTGACCAGTGACTGAATCCGCAGTGCATGTGTGTGCGTGTGTAAGTCTGCATCAGCAGCTGGAGTGAGGCTGCAGGCCTTGGGGCTCCTATGTCTAGCTCCTAGTGGACAGAATGGGATCCAAGTGCCCATTCCAGTGCAGACAGCCTAGGCCAGTTACTGGAGGGATCCATATAATATATACGTAAATATTTCCACTAACTGGTTTTTGTCCTGATGGGTGGGAGAGGGGAACTGGTGGAAATCACTGGTGTGGCCCGTGTTTGCCCAGGTGCTGTGTTTTCTGCCTGTGCTAGATGGTGTGGCTGATCATCTGGTTGTTCATATTGTACACTTGTGTTTAACTGTGACCCCACCGAAACCACATGCTCAACCTTTTTGCTGGAACTGCTGCTGCGAAACCTTTGTCATGCTTCTGGATCAAGCAGCATCTAACACAGAGTAGTTCCTTTCTTGCTTCTTGCTCAAAGCCTTTGACACTGTCCCACACGACATCTTTGTCTCTAAACTGGAGAGATGTAGATTTGATGAATGGACCACTCGGTGAATAAGATATTGTCTAGATAGTCACACTCTGAGAGTCGTGGTCATTGGCTCAATGTCCAAGTGGAAAGCAGTGATGGGTGGCATTCGTCAGGGGCTGGTATTGGGATTGGTACTTTTTAACATCTTTATCCATGAAATGGACAGTGGGGTCAAGTGCACCCTCAACAAATTTATCAATGAGTCTAACCTGTGTGGTGAGGTTAACAAACTGGAGGGAAGGGATGCATCCAGAGGGGACCTTGACCGGCTTGCAAAGTGGACCTGTGAGAACCTCGTGAAGTTCAACAAGGCCAAGTGCAATCTCCTGCACCTGGGCTGGGACAATACCAAGCACAAGTACAGTCTGGCAAGAGAATGGACAGACACGAGCCCTGGGGAGAAAGACTTGGGAGTGTTTGTGGATAAAAAGCTCAATATGAATTGGCAATGCATGTTTGCAGCCCAGAAATCTAACCACATCCTAGGCTGCATCAAAACAGGCGTGACCAGCAAGTCAAAGGAGGCGATTCTCCCCCTCTACTGTACCCCTCTGAGACCGCACCTGGAGTACTGTGTCCAGCTCTGGTGTCCCCAAAACAAGAAAGATGTGGACCTGTTGGAGCAAGTCCAGAGGAAGGCCATGAAACTGATAAAAGGGCTGGAGCATCCCTCCTACAAAAACAGACTCAGAGAGTTAGGGCTGTTCGGCATGGAGAAGAGAAGGCTCTGATGACAAATTATAGCAGCCTCCCAGTACATAAAGGGGGCTTACAAGAAGTCTGGAGAGGGACTTTTCATGAGGACATGTGAGAGAAGGGGAATGGCCTTAACCTGAAGAACAGGTTTAGATTGGATATTAGGAAGCAATTCTTCAAGGGTGATGAGGTATTGGAACATGTTGCCCAGAGACTGTGGATTCCCCATTCCTAGAGGTATTCAAGACCAGGCTAGATGGCCTCTCAGTGACCTGGTCTAGTGAAAGGTTCCCTGGCCACAATAAGAGGATTAGAACTAGATGGTCTTTAAGGTCTCGTCCAGTTCAAACCACTCCATGATTCTATGATTCTCTGTTTTTCCCTTTGTTCTTCCTGGCAGTGATACCAGTGAGATTTTCATGTGCAAAATGTGCATGATTGATGTTGCTATTAACTCAAATTTTCTAGCATGATTAATTACCTCAGTTACCCAGTACATGGCATTCTGAAGAAATGCCATTTTAGGAAGTACACAGTACCTGCTGTATAAAATCGTAAACCTTTATGCACTCTTTAGCTGGACAGATGAACATAGTGACATACAAAGTTATTAATTGTGTTTAAAAATATGCACCAATATTTATATAGTGCCATAAGATGGCATAACAGTCTGTGAAAGTGAAAAATGGTTTTTGCCTTGAGGAGTTTATAGTTTAAACTTAGAGCTGACAACATAAGTGATTGCAAACATGGGAGTTACAATAATAGGAAAGTTGCATTTTCTATATTCTCCCTTTCTTGTTTACTCTTGTTTCTGTCTTAGGGAACGGTTTGTAATTACTTAAGTGATGTGAACTGAAAGTTGCTCTGTGGTGAAGCAGTCACATAGAGTAAGTATGTAGAAATGAGAGGTTATAATAAAGAGATATGGAGAAACATGGCACAAGAGGAAGGTAAAGAGTATAAAATATCTGTTTGGGTACAGAAACGGTCATGAAGAACAAGCAGAAAAGGAAGGAGGAAAAAAAATAGGTAAAGAAACAGAGAAGACCTGTTACAGAACATCCACAAAACTAGAGAAACAATGCCAAACCATTTGTTATACATTCAAGACAAAGATGCTGAAAATTTCAATGCGGTATATTTTCTGAGGGCTTTGGGACAATCCCCTTAGGAAGGGGGTGGAATAAGCCAGAGTGGTTTGTCAGCAGCCCAATCCAGTTACTATTACTGCTGGAGTAGAGAGACCTGTAGTGGAAGCAACAGCTTATTGTGTGCTTGGCTTGTAGATTTTGTGCAGTTCTGTGATCACACAGGGGCCCTCTAGGGCAATGGTCTCCAAACTCTTTTGATTGTACACCCCTATCAGTAAAAAAGTTTTTGAGCACAAACTGTCAAAATATTATGTATGCATTTATTTATGAAGTACATACATTTACTACTGTGACATTTTATATGTCCTTTATAAAACATACAAACCTCTTGGAAATAAAAAAAAAAAAACAAAAGAGATGAGGTAAATATTAAAGATTTTTAATTTTTTATTTATTAATGATACTAAGATCATTTTCCTGCATATCCAATGGACTGTGTACCTGTGGGGTGCAGGCACCTCAATTTGAAGACTGCAGCTCTGGGGTACCCTTGACAAGATGATATTATATGACAGTAATATACAGTTCTGGGCTGAGCTCAATCAATAGTTCTTTGCTCAAACAGATATTTTCTCTTCTGGAAGTATTCTTCAGTATTATCAGTAGAATAGAGAAAGACAGTAGAAGAGAGAAATTGATCTACAAGATGAGAAATGTTAATTCAGTTGAAACGATTCCTTGCAAAAACTTCCTCATGGATTTAAACTTGTGTCTACAACAAAAAGTGAGGGTTCTGAGATTAAAAAGGCATTCAAAACTAGTGAGTAAAATGGGAGAAGCTTTTTTGTTAATTCCGGGTTTGAGGTCAAGATTGACACTACTACAGACGGCTAGATACCTAATATGAACTATCTGTTCCTGGTAGTAATTAATGACTCTGCTGTAGCTTTCTGTGATTTATGGTCAAGATGAATCTACCTACTGTGGAAAGATTTGTATATATTCTGTAGTGTAAGTTTTTTAATCAGAAAAATGCAATAAACTTACCTAGTTCAGAGACATATCAGTTCTTTATCTGTGCATAACCAATCTCTGATAATAGGGAAATTTATTTGTATAAATATGTCTGTGTCTTAGCTATATGCTGAGAAAATTTATTTTTAAACAGTCTAGACACAAATATGAAAAAATGTAATGAGAAAGATATTACAATGGCAGAAAACATCTTTAAAGTTCACCATATATATTATCTTCCAAATGAAATCTGTCATATGTTGTCTGTATGGACAGTATCAAAAATGTCAGTTAATGAACAGTAGCATTGTCAACTAAAACTCTAAATCAGATGCACAATTTCCTTCACTTAGATTAAAAAGTAAGTTTAGATTCCATACACAATTCATCATGTTGTGATAGATCAAAGAGAGAGTGCAGCCTTTTACATAGCATGTAGAAGATGAACTTTTTTTTTATATCCTGGTTGACCCTCTGTTCCTGTAGGAAGAAAATGAAAGGCAAACAAAACTCACTGGACCATTGTAAAAAATGCTACTTCAAAGGTACATCTGCCAGTATGTGTACATGTTGATTAACATGCACCAAAAATCAAATTTAAATTATATTTAGGTTATTTTGAAAAGCCAAATTATTTGGTCAAACTTACAGTTTAAAACACGAAATTACTATGTAACAATGAATGGCTTGGAAAGAGTTATGCTGGACAAACTAAACAGTGAAGACTGTGATTCAAGGTTATGAAAAAGCATTCTCTTGATTTCAATCACTGACATGGGAATAATATCTGGAATTCAACAGCTGGACTGCAAAAAAAAAAAAAAAATTAAACCAGGAGTAAAATTTTAGTCCCATTACAATAATAGCCAGTACAACATCCTACAGATCTCAATAAACACAAGACCAATCCCACATACTTTTCTAATACAGTTCTTATAAGTATATGTATATTTATACATGCTGGTTTTATAGTTATAACTTATACAAGCTCACAGCCATATAATCTGGAATAGATGTGGGTTTGCTACTTTGCATTTTCTCTAATCAATCTTATGTGACACTAGGAAAACATATTTAGCTGTAATTTTTATTACATTCTAAAAGTCAGGCAGTGCATGACTATTTTAATATGTTTGTGTATATTGATATGTCTTATGGAATTGTCTTAAAAAAGTGTTGTAAAAAAGGAAAACATCAATATTTAATCTCATCATATTTAGGAGTGATGTTTTATATTACTGTAACTCCTTGTTAACAGATTTTGCAAATTAGTCTATTGTACAACTGGATATGAATGTTTCCTGCTCTCCTCTTTCATTAACCATGGATAATTACTGCAGGAAAAATCACACAATAATCATGCTAATCAGCAAGATGGATTTTCATACAGTAGACTACAAAATTTGCTACCCTTTATAATGCTAGCATGTAATAAAAATTCCTATGCCTCTTGATGAGAAAGAACAATAATATCTCTCCCACAAATATTTTTTTGGTTTTTATAAGAACAGCAGAGCAGTAGTACAGGCACAGTCAGGTTCCTCCAACTGTTGCACATGATTCAGAAAAAGTAAAAGAAGAAGATAATTATATACCAATATTTCTTTTGTAAATCTTCCAAACTCTCATCAATCAGCAGCATAAGGAATCAGGGATCATGGAATTATTAAGGTTGAAAGAAACCTCCATGATCATTGAGTACAACTTTTGGCCAATCACCAAATCAGACTAAACAATAGCATTAAGTGCCAGATCTTCCGGGACAGTGACTCCACCACCTCCCTGGGCAGCCCATTCCAGTGCTTGACAACCCTTTCAGCGAAGAAATTTTTCTTGATGTCCAACCTGAATCTCCCCTGGTGTGGGTTGAGGCCATATCCTTTTGTCCTATTGCTGGTTGCCAGAGAGAGGAGACCGATCCCCACCTGACTACAGCCTCCTTTCAGGCAGTTGTGGGGAGTGATAAGGTCCCTGCCAAGCCTCCTTCTGTCCAAGCTAAACAACCCCAGCTCTCTCAGCCACTCCTCTTATGACTCACTCTCTAGGTCCTTTACCAGCTTTTTTGCCCTTTTCTGGACATGCTCCATATGAGCCCAGGTCGTATTTCTTGTTTAAGATTCTTGATTAACTTCTCTTTTATTTTCCTATGGCTTTTCTTTTTAATTCTAAGATTTTTCTTGGAATTCCTAAAGTATCTCAATGATGAACAGGAAAACTGATTTATTGAAACGAAGTTTGGGGAAAAGGAAGAGTCATGGGAGCAGAGGAAGAGGAAAAGTAGCTATAGACAATCAAATGGGCTCTCTTTGTGGAACAAGGTTAGTGAAAGTCTTGTGACAGATCTCTGCCACTGAAGCCAGCTGGCAGAACACAGTCCATACGTTATTATTACATAGTACTAAACTCTTTTACCATTCAAAACAAACTGCTTGAAATTACCTATGACGAATGGATTCTGGTCTATATAAATCCGTGATTCCAGTTTAAATACTGTTCTAGACGCTGTTTTGACTTGGCCCAAACTCACACTAAGGGCCATACTAGAAATTTTAAAATATTCAAACAGTTTCACAGCTGATTAAACTTCCATGCCCAAAAGTCTTGTCTGGCAATATTGAACTATTTATGAAAGGTGAAACCTGTGTGTTTCTAAGGGTGTCTGAAGTTCTGCAGGGCTGTGTTAGACTAGAATTAAACAATCTTTTCAACATGTCAGTCGCTGTTCTGAAAGGCTTGTAATCTTGAGGGGAGAATTTAAAATTACAGGAGGAATTTTCTTTATCTTAGGAGAAGCTTTATTCTCTCTATTAGAAGTCAGTTGTGCCTATTAAAAAGATGACAAAATAGAACTGAGCCTTAAGGATAAAATAATTGCCCATTATAATACATAGAATGGGAGAAGATTGATTAGCCATTCAAACATGGTTACATCTATTCTCATCAGGATCTTCAGAGATATCACAGAGTTTTTGTTACCAGTGGCACTGAAGGAGGTTGATCCATCCATGTGATAAGAGTCAGGCCAATCTTTCTCTCTCCTGCAAAGGAGATCATTAACTATAGTAATCATCCTGATTGCTTAGGTAAGCTAGTCTTCTCCATTTGTTCTTCTCCTGTAGAAGATTTTAGATCCTAATTTCTGCTGAACACAAATGTTCCCAACTCAGCATTAATGAAATATTTAGGAAACACAATGCAATCAAGACACATTCATTCTTCTAAAATAGGCAATGAGTCTTTCCAATTGATGAGCTTAGTGGAAACTTCCTGACTAATTAGGTCAGATACATTAAAAACTGAAACGTTACTTTTGTCTTCAGACTGCAGCGCATTCCAAAATTACATCTTATAAATGAAATAATATTATTTAACAAGTTTCAGGAAAATTTTAATGCTATGAAACTTTTTTTTTCTGGTTTGTTTGTATTTTGTTTTTCTAACAGCCAGTCAGAATGACTAAATTGTTCTATTCAAGATTGCCAACACACTGCAGCTGATAATGACATTTCTTTACAGTACAACACTGCTAACTTTGATACCTAGTAGATGGTGTATGAAGAACAGAAAATCCTATCCCTGGTTTCTTAGGACGTTCAATAAATTCAGCGTTCACGGACCACTGCACCTGGGTGGATCTCAGTGTTGCTCCTTGCAACATCAAGCCTTTATCAAGCCTATTCTTGAAGTCAATGAAGCTTCAAATCAATATATGCATTTTCTGAGGTGAATACCCTGAAATGATTGGTACATAATATTGTGTATAACTTTAAATGTACAGTTGCAAATAACCTTGTACTGAAAATTACATTTCAATGGCTTGCTTACTGATTACAGTTCATCAAATCCTAATGCATTTAAAGTGATATAAGAATGAGAAATCAGTGGAAGGTGTTTAGCATATTCTACTTTTGTTAAGGAATGTCAATAGGCAGAAAAATAATACAGAACATTTTGAATCTTGAATCCTCTTTTGAACATTATTCACTGCCCGTTTCTAGTCTCTCTCTGACATCTTTCTTTTTCCTTAAAAGTATACTAATTGATAAATATTTAACCACCCTCAGTATTAAAAACCCTCTCTGTTGATGTAAGACTAAATGTATTCTTTGAGCACTAATATCTACCAACTTTTGCAGTCAATTTATTCAATGTCATGCATCTCATAACCAGTCTAACTTTCCATGACTGGCATCTGTAGTACTTGCAACTGACTGCAAGAGAATTGCAAGTAGTGTTGTGCTTTCATTTGCACTGACATTGCACTTACAATCTTGTAAAATGTATTAAGGTTAGGGTCTAGCCTAAGATCGGGCTAACCAAAAAGAGGATGAGAAACTACAGGACAGACATGACAAATGACACCACACCAAGGCCGTTTAGTTGCTGGTGCTACCCAAGGTGACCTAGCCAGGTGCTCCTCTTTAAATAACCATTGCTGAGTGGCAGCCTCAGGAAAGCCGTATAATGACCTACTAAGGAGCCAGTAAAGGATGAAGGATCCTAAGCTGACAAGAGTTTATCAATTTCTAGTCTCTTCGCAACATGTAACTTATGTAAAAGTAGCAGTATGGGAGAATATGCCCCAGGAAGAGACTCTAGATGTAGCTGTATGAGCACATCTGTCAAGAGTTCAGTTCTACTTACACTTTTGCTTTATATTACTCTTATCTCCAAACAGCCTGTTACTTGCTAAAGTCTTTCACTGCTAAAATGCAGGATGTATCATGCTGTTCATAAACTCATGTTGTAGCAGCAATTATAGCTGAAGAGATAGCACCTAAGGTGTTTGACCTTATCTAGACTTATTTTATTGAATAATATATTAATATTTAATGGTGATCCTATTAGTGATTACATAAGGAAGGAAGATTATACCTAACACTTCAGTTCTGTAGCCCATTTGTAAGGCACTATTTTAGCATATTTGTCATACTATAGAAAAGTTCATCTATTGAGCCTTGTCTCAGAGTCTTTTTGCAACAACTTCCTGTAAGAGTCCAGTAATTCACACTGTGTGGAGATATGTTTTCTGTGTTAAAGGAAATAATAAAAAAATTGTAATTACATTTTGATTTACAGGTCAAATATAACTACAATTTTTGGAAAATTATACTTTCCTCTTTTATATTTACAGGCTTTTATATTTACAGGCATTATGTTTGTATCTGAAAGCCATTTGCCCACTTTCTAATACACACTATCACTAAGTTATGAGGTCTATGTACTGCAAAATACTAAATACTTTGGCTCTGATCCTGAAGAGGACTTACATGCAATAAGAAAACAACATGAAGCCCTTGAGGACTGCATTCATGCCTTCAAAGCTTGATCTACCACAATAATAAAATCAAACTAGAAATCTTGAGTACTTAGACAAACATCCTCAAGATCTGTAGTATGTACATCAAAGAGTTTGGCCAAAATTTGTCTTTAATTACTTTACGTAAGAACTCGGCCATGCAGCAGAGTGTACTCCTATGGTCTCAGAGAGACTTAGGCAATTAACACTTTATACCAACTGTCTGGAGTACTTTTATCTCTTCCGTGCTGTTTAGAGATCTCGATATCTCTGCCTTTACTTGCTGTACTTTATGCAATACCAGTCTATTTGCTCCCTTGACGGCTTTATCATGATCCTTTTCACAGCAAAATGATATTTTCCCCCCGCCTTTCCGGCAGTTAACTTGAAAATAATTTACTTTATTCTTCACAGACTGTTCACAGAGCTTTCCATCAGCAGGCATTAACTCAAATAGGAACATTAGCTTACTTTTGTGAGGAACTAACTACCATTCTCAGGATATGGATACCTTCAAAATTTGCCTGTACCTAAAGAAATGTAACTGTTGCCACTGCAAAAGAAATATTTTACTTACTGAAAAATTCTCAAGTATAATTTAGCTGTTCTATATTTGTTAGCCTTGGCTCTTGAGAGACTAACAGTCATATAGCAACTTCTGTGCAAAAAGATATGTAAGATTGAGAATATGTAGATAGAGCTTTGGTTGCTGTGCAAGATTTTTCAGTTCACATCTTAATCAGCATTATCTTTATACTAATAATAGTTTCTATAATATAATTAATGGATTATATATTTATATAACAGTTAATACCATTAAAGATGAAAGATGAGTGCTATGTGAGATGAATGATGTACATGTCAAGTCCCAGAGTCATCCAGTTAATCTTCTAAAGTAGTGTATAAAATTGTGTCTGGCATTCTCAGCTCTTCCTTAAGGAAAAAGCTAGAATGCTTAATTTTTTAGTAATCTGTTTATTCAAATTGGTGGTGTTTTATATATTTTCATATACACTCCTTTCTACCTGGCCTAAGTGTTGGCAACTACCCTTCATATGTTTGTACGAACAGGGAGCTCATATAAAGCTTATTTCTGTGAAACTATTTGCAGGTTCAGACATGCAGATCCACATACTATGCACTCAAGGGTCAGTGCATCCAAAGGTGGTGCTGGCCAAAGTTTACACAGCAGTAGAGAGCTAGGTGAGGCACATACAAAACTTTCTGAGACTGGAAAGTTTTATTCCAGGTCTTGGAAAGTGATAGCAACATGTAAGAAGGAGGTATAAGGAAAACTGGGGCACAGTTAGAATTGCACCAAGCAATGTTTTACCCTTGGTATCACGTATTGGTTATGAATAACATAAAACTTTTACAGCTGTTAAGTATTACAGAAAATATAGGGTTACTTCACTATTAGGCACTCTCCAGCTTTTTTCCTTCAGAGAAATGCAATAAAAAGGATGAAGGGGCTAGAGAGGTTAATATATGCACAGCTTGGCTAAATAATGATTAAAGGAATAACATTAACACTATAAAATGCTGCTCAGCAAACAATCCTGTAAGGGCAAAGCATGGGGCTAGATGTATTATTACTTATTAATTGTGTTGCGGTTGTGCTTATTGGACCCTGCTATGTTAGCACAAGCGTCTGGTAGGAAACAGTGCCTAGATAGCTCACAGTGGGAAGAAGGAGGAGGAGGAGGAACTACCTTGCAACAGGCTCACACAACAGGAGAGTAACTAAGCTAGCAGTAGAAGACCAGAGTTTTATTCAAGACAGTTCAGTTTAGTGGTTTCACTGGTAATTTCTGTGGAATACACCTCTGCTTTGGATTCCATGGGCATAACACGAGTATTATTTCAGAGATGTGGTCTGGTTCTCATTGTGTTTGGCTTAGTCTCGTTATAACTGTAAAGAATCCTGTAACACTCCTTTGCAAAAGGTAAAACTAACCATCTGACTAACAGGATGCAGACACTACTAGATGAGAAACATGCTCATTATCCATGCTAATCATCTCCACAAGTAAGTAGAAAAGGACAAGTAATGGCGATCCAGATATGTGTTATAGGTTTTCATGGAAAAGCATTTTAGAAGCGGAAGTGTTTCTATTTGCAGGCCCACAGCCCTTTACACAGTGAGACCAAACTCTGTTTTCTCTCTTTCTCAGATGTGACTGCTGGAAAAGCTGTCAGCAGTGAAGCCTTCTAACTTTCTCAGCACTTCTGTGAGATTTTTCTTTTTCTTTCTTTTCCCAAGCAAAACTATTATAAACAATTCTGGGAGTTTTTGTAAATTAATTAAGTTTTGTGCAGCTGCAGTTTGTTATCATTTTTGCTTAGAAAAATATTTTAGAATAGGTGTTGGCAGAAGTAACCAATGAATTTGGTAGGTGGCTGACCAGAGGTCCAATAGCCTCTTGACATTTCTGTAAACTTCAAACGAGTTAAAAGATATAAGCCGCTTTGTAAAATAATAAAAAACTCCGCTTCACTTTACTCTCTCGGACGCTAGACTCTGTGTCGTCATTTGGGACTCTTGCGACACTCAGATGCTTACGTACAATGAAATTTCAGCTTTTTTGAACACCCCACCTTCCAATTGTTCTGATTCAAATACAATTAAGCTTGCTGTGCTCATCACAGAACCTCCTGTTGAATCCAGTCCCATCCGCACTTCATGCTGGCTCATTACCATGGTGAAACTTGACTTCCAACACAGCCAAAACACCTCTCTTTCAGGCCCTTTGATAGTCAGGAGCCATCGTCTGCAGAAGAACGTTCAGCTCTGGAGCATTGTCACGATGGCCACAAAAGCCAACATGGACTCACTGTGCAAAATAGGGGAGCAGCCCTTGGTATCCACTGCTGTGGGCACCATTTGCTTCCACAGCACAATGCCTTGAGTGTCCCAGAAGATCAGAACCAAAAACGAAGGATTTGGCAGTTACATATTTGCCTGTGGGTTAATGGGTGACACAGGAACAAGCACGTTATCTGAAACAGCACTTTCCATGCACATTCTCTTTGCAGACCAATCCAACACAGGCAGGCTTAGAGTTTAAGATTTTATCCTTGCAATTAGGCTTTATTGTCCCCAAAGATATATGTCATAACCTTTCCTAAAGAATAGATGGTTTGTCTACTGCTAATCTGAAAATAATATTTTCATAGTGCAGAAAATTCAGAAGTAATTTCTGTTCAGAGCAGAAAGAATACTTTAATTTCTCTGCAGGACAGATATTTAGAGAGCCTTAGAGTAAACACCAGTACCATCTGGATGACATGTCACCCTACCCAGATGGAAAATTGCTACTTAATAGTGGCTATGGGCAGAGTTGTGTAAAAATACCATAAAATTTCAGATTAAATGATGCTGGAAAATTCATTTAAATTACCAGTAACTACTTCATCTTTTCTTGTGGTTTGAAGGAAAAAAACTCTTAAGAAAATTAGCAGAGCTTACTACTATAACAAAACAGGACTCCATATTCAGAAGTTTTCAATTAATGAGGAACATTTTCTTTCAACTAAGAAATTTTTAAATGCTTTAAGTATAAATACTGCTGAAGAAAGCTGCAGCTTATATTTTTTTTCTGGCAGGTACCTTGATCGCTGCCTCTCATTTTTTTCTGAAAAAAAAGGGAAACGATATTGCATAAGAATGATATGTAGATGAGAAAATCTATTATTTCCTGGAAGGTAATGTTTTGAGATTAGTTCAGATCTAGATTTAAGACTGTTCCGAGAGAACTGTGTATGTTATTTAACAGGAGCTTTGGAGAACAGAACATGTATATTCCTCTATCCACTGTTTTTCCTATGCTGAATTAAATCTCTAACCTATCATGGAAATAAATAGAGACCATTCAAAAGAGTTTAGAAACTGTGTTCAAAGGCCTATACAGGAAGAACAAATATTTTGCTTCTGACCCTGTTGACACTGCCACCACCTACAGTGGATATTAAAGTATTTTTCTAGCCCTTCCCAAAAGTAACACCCAGAGAAACAGAGTTTCTAGGAACCTCATTCCAGACTTGCTCTGATTCATTTCTCTGAAGTACAAGAGGACCCTCTCATAGTGGCAGTGAATGAAACGAAGCTCTTGCAGTAGTGTAAACGAGAGTCCCCAGGTGCTCCTTGGCTTCAAGGCACATTGCTGTTTACAGCAGCCTCTCATTTCCAGGGATGGAAACACACGTTGTGTAAACATGTCAGTTATGCAGTGAGGCCCCAGTGTGTGGCTAAGGACAGCAACTCCTTCCTCCCCTTTCCCATGCCCCGCAATCCAGCAGACAGTGAAGCTTGTTCCTGCTCTCCACTCTGCTCCCCCCATCCTTCCCACACTGTCTGCTGCTCCTTCTGCCCCCTCCTCCAAATCTGGAAGATCTTCCTCAAAATACACCTAAGGCATCCTGATCTATAACCCTGGCAATGCTTTTTACTTTGTCAGTACAAAAGAGTACCCCTACATAATTCTTCGTTTACTCTCGAAAGGAAATGTTGCTGAAAAAAGCACCACCTTTACCTTGGAAAGTCTACCACTTCTGGAGAAGGAAATATTCACTGACAACCCAGCTGGCTGGTTTTGGGCTACTGGCAGAAATCTTTCTCTCAGTGTCTGTGCTCACCACCAAGATAACACCAAATTCTTCTGCAAGTCCCACTGAGATGCTAGAATATATATAATAATAGAAGGAGAACTCACATTGGCTTTTCTTTTAGGAAAATATGAAGGTGTATATTAAAACCAATGTATTTAAGGAATTTTGCTGAAAACAATAGTTATACCATAAAAGAAAGAACTATTATAATCAGAATGCATCAGAAAATTTAAGCGGGTCCGTGCTGAGTGCTGACTGGCAGGGCACAATGAATGCTAATTTTCCCTTCTAACTTCTGCTGCAGATTTGCTGAATTTAAAAGCATCTCAACTGCAATAATAGCAGTTATGCAATATTTCCTAACTGCCCCCAAGGCAAACTCAGATCCTGACTGAAAAGCTCTGTCACATTCTCTCTGTATTTTGCTTATTCTCATATAGATTCTGCAGGATAAATTTCTTTTTGCTACATCTATATAGTCATGTTGCCATCAGGTAGATACACTGGTCTGTATGTGGGTGGTTATTGATTTGCATGGTGATTGGTGAAAAAGCTGGTAAATAATTTGCTACACTGTTTTTTCCAAGAATTACAGTATTTCAGCATCCACCCATGGGTACTTCTATTGTTCATAATGATGACTGAATTACAATTTTGTCCACTGTTTCTGTTATACATATCAATCTGAACAATAACTTGCTTTTGTTAGAATTACTGCCTTTAAGTCAGTGACTCACAATAGCTGAAAAAACAGCTAAAATTCTGTCTCTTTTCTTTCACTTTTCAGAATACTATGGCACTGATCATGGTTGCCAGAAATGTTCTGAATTCAATGTGGAAATATCTGCACTGAAGGTGAATCAAACCACATGCTGGCTCAAATGCATCAGTATGTTGCAACACTTACTCCGTAGCCTCAGTCCTCCCAGTGCAACACATCCTTCTCCACTTCCTCCTTTTCCGCTTTGCCACAGCTTAAAGCAGGTGATCTGCCTGCGTCTGGCACTGTTATATCCTTTTTCCTGCACAACTGGGCTTATGATAGGCTTAAAATGCTTTAAACTGCTGTGAACACAGATGTAGGCATGTTGAGTGACTGATCTGTGTTGGTTCTTGTGTGGTTAACTGGCTTAACTCCAGGGAACATAAACCCCACCTGTCTTCTAAGAGGCTTCCTGCCCTGAAGAGCAAATGCTCTTAAGCAGTACTTATTTCCCAGTAGATAGACACTTCCATCTGCCAGGTATATTTTAATTTTCTCAGCTTTACTGGACATCATGATGTAAGTCACTTAATCAACATGGCTTGAATTTTCTAGCATCTGGCCAGAACATACTCAGAACTAGGTTTCAGATTTGGACTGATGTTTAAACCATCTAAGGGATTTTGAATTATGTTATTAAAGTATTCTTGACCTTTCAGTTGATCTCTTATTAGTTTTTCCAAATGTAATATTCGCCTTGCTTTTTTTTTCCATTCCAAGATGCTTGTTCACTGCTATGATTATTTCTTGTGCAAAGATTATCAGGTAATTCTTGGAACTTCAAGTAGATAGTTAAGAAAACCCTAAAGGCTTCCCTGGGCAGTTTAAAGCCCAACAAAAGAGGATTAGAAACAAGAACTTTTAAAATCAGACACAAGGTACCATAGTAGAGTTTTCTTGCTGTGGGGAAGATTTAATGTTAGGAGATTCTTTATAAATTGAAGGTGATTGCATTAAGCCAGATATATAAACTTTCCCACTAAAATCTACATAAACAGAAGCCATTTATAAAATATCTGGTGATCCAACTTGTTCAATGTTTGCCTAAGATTTCGAACTAAAGATTTAGATGCAGATATCTCTTCACAAAAGATATTAACCTTTCCTACTATGTGAATCTATATCCTGTTTTCCTAGAAAACCGAAATGAGAAGTCTCTTAGGAAAAGTATGTGGCATGAATGGGCAGGTTTTGCTTGAAGAAGTTACTGAATTCTTTGGTATGGCAGTATTCATGTGATGTTTTCCACTAAATATGTCCATGTACTGGTGATTCAAAGCAGTCCAGACTACAGCTTGGTGTCCAAGTTACTGATCTTAGAGACAAAAATCAAAAGCTGGCATGCACAAAAAAGTGAAGAGGAAAAGGTTTTGTCTTTCAGGACAAGATTTTCTGGAGACACAAATCTTTGAGGACATGATGTTTGACTCAGCTGGCTGAGCCCTCACCCACAAGCTGACAAATACAGCCCTGTGCCTTTAGAGTAATTGCATCATCACTGTCAATCATCCCTTCAGAGAAGGGAAAAGGTGTGCAATATATTTCTCGAAATAGTCTCTATCTTCTCTTGTACTTCATACAAAAGAATTCCCAAATTATTTTGCACTGATCACTCCCAATATGAGATTTTGTAGCCTTTCAGTCTTACCTTTCAGGTATATAAACAGTGTTTTAGTGTCATTATAAAGCTGTAACTATCCTTTCTTCTACCTGGTTTATAATTTGACTTTGAATTTAATATAAAAAAAATTAAAAACATCTTTCAAAATGCTCTTGGCAATGAATTCTTGTATTCCTGGGAACAAGTAATAACTGCAAGACAAGTGGAGAAATGATTGTACATGGTTTTAAAAAATTCTTTTAGTTCTTGTTTTCATAAAGGCAAACAGAGAAGAAAACACTGTGGAGTCCAGTGAGGGCAGAGATGTGGAATCAGGGCTGCTCAGACTTGAGGGAATAGGTTAGTTTTCAAGAAAAGATGAAACTCATTCTTCATATAGCATTTGTATCCCAAGAGCCAGGTTCTGTCCTGGATTCAAATTAAACAAAAACCTCCATGCACAATATTCAAACTTTTGAATTTCACTTAATCCATGTCAAAAAATCTGTTTCCCAAACTTTTTTAAAGGGTTACAAATATACTGGCTACATGAATCCACTTTTGAATACATACTAAAATACACAATCTTGCACAGGACTCTTAGGACCTCCTAAATGAGGATGACACTGAGCTGGTGGGGAGGCTACAAAGATCTGCTGTTTTCTTTAAATGACTTTGAGGTTTCAATCACAAAATAAATGGAAGGTGTATATAATATGTTTTGAAAGAACATGGAAGGACTTAGCATCTGGTTATTTCTATTAGAGATGCTACATTTGTAAACAATATATTTAACTTCTTTAAATCACATGAGGGAAATACTTGGATCAGAAACCAAGCAAATCCATTTCAGGTTGTTAATGCTTTTTAAATTTAGCTCATATTTCTTTTCAGTGAACACATAACTCTAGAGATGGGTGATTGGAATGTTGAAAATATTTGAAACACTATTCTTACTGAAAAACTCTAAATAAATACAGGAGGGTTTTTTACTGTATTATATAATTAAATAGTACTGGGTTATATAATGAAGCTGTATATTGTTCCATCCAGAAATTAAAGAATATATGAATTCTTGATGATGTCTGATTCCTTTTGCTTAAAAATGTACAGAGTTAACCTGAAAGGTCAACATTTTAAAATTATATTGCTTCACTTTTACATTGTGTTAGAAGAAATTTTAGAGTATAGGACTCAATGGGACAGAAGTAAGACAGAATAACTGTACAGTAAATAAGTAGAAAATAGAGTATTACCTATCACATCTGCTTCTGGCTCAGTAACTGCTGACTTTCTCTCTTATTATTTAGAATTTTCTTTCAGCTCTCTGAGCTGCCCATGATTACAAGTAGGACATCTGCAGCCTCTGACATTGTAACCATGAGGTTATATTGTGTACTGAAAAAGCAGATGCACGTCAAGTTGGTCAAACTTGTGACGTGCTGAAATCCAGCAAGATTCCAGGAAGAATTATTTCATGGTTTGATTTATGGAGGATTCAGATTTCTTGCTTTGATATTACTTTGGAAATTCTTTCCTCCTCGCTGGAGGAAGGAGTTAGATCTGAAATAAAGGTACTTTTTCACTAAACGTCTTCTGGAACATTTGAATGAATAAAAATTTTAAAAGGTATTTACCAGGAAAGACTTTAATTATCCCTAAATAATTAAATTAATTAAGTTTGAATCAAATATTTTACTTGTTTACTGCTATTCAAATTAATTTAGATTTAATTTGTTTACGGCCCTTCAAATGTTGTCATTATAGAAAATAAGTCATGGACATCTGAGTTAATAACGTAAAAAAAGTAGCAGAACACTAGAAATAAATAATATTTTGATTTTCTTTAAAAAAAAATAAATTTAAAAGGCTGGACATCCAGAAACCTGTTATAAGTCACCCTATATAAAAAAACCACTCTGAACTCAGAATTTGCAGAATGCCAATTATAACACTTTCAAATACAAGTGATGCAAGTGTTTAATCCCTATGTTCCACTATCAGAGGATCCAGAAGGCATTTCCTTTTGTAACCAAAGGGATTTCTGGGTTTTAAGATAGATGAATGAGCAGGTTTAGAAATGTGCATAAGCCCTGATGGGACAGGAAGGCTTTTGCAGCATTGAATTTTATCCTCTGTTATTAAATTAACATCACTTTGGAGCTTAAAAAGAAAAGGCCAGTTGCCAGAAAAAATAAATAATGTGCATGCTAATGTTACTACCTGACCTGGAAAATATTTCCATGTTCTGCAGAGATCTGTCATTTTTAATTTGAAGTCATAAGGAAATAAAATTAGGCTGGATTTCTCATTAATAATAGAACATTTGAAATAAGTAAAAATTAGGCCACCTTCAAGTTGCTATAATACATCATGCTTAATTGGAAAATTTAGTTATTTCTCTCCACAAAAAGGTAAAGACAGAAAGAGACCCAAGAATGAGGTAAGACTTTCATTTGAGTTAAACTGATTCCAATTGTTCAGGAAATGGTTGGACTCTGAGAAAGCATCATTTGTGTTAATGGTTTTAAAGTAAACTTATATAATACATTTTGCACTTCTGTACCACCTTCATTCCGTCTTTAACACCAACATCCACAACAATCACTGAAAGTAGGATCGGAGTGGAGACTCAAGAACTATAACTGACGGACTAGTGTTCCCTAAAGAAGTTAGAGTGAAAGGAAGGAAGGCACAAACTGGGGAAGAGAAAAGGCAGTTAAGAGGAAGTGATTTCCTCAGTGGTTTACAGCTCCATTTCACATGAGTGACCCATCCTGGTCTAATTTCTACTCCGGACTTTTTCTTTCTCACTGGACTTCTGCTGCTCAAAAAGATCAGCGTGCAAAATTTCTCTGCAGAGCGGAAAATTTTGCCAGTGTTCTGCAAGAGTGGAGTCACTGCTACTGGCAAAAAATGGTGCAGCAAGGTTTTGTTAGACCCTCTGTGCATGGTCAGTGTTGTTGAATAATGAATTAAACAGGAGAGAATCTGCTGAGCAAAAATAACTGCAATACATGAAATTTTGTGATATTATGAATTGAGGGCAGAAACGGATAGTCATCCACAGCTCTCAAAGTCTGAACACCAAGTTGTGTAGTTGACATGCTGCTGTTTCTTACGAGGCATAATTGGATGTCTGCAACTACCCATGGAAATGATACATAGTATTTGTTGCATATTTAGTTCCTCTCTTGCAAATGAACAGTTTCCTGTTCTGCTTATTACCTCCAAGTACTGAAAAACATCTTTTGCTGTTATATATTCTTCTCTTGTCAGCCTCACCATTCAGTACTGGCAAACGTGAGGCAATTGCGATGTCCCCCAAAACTTGCATTTTTGTATAATATTTTTACTTTCTACCAGTTACACTCCTGTCCTCTCTGAAACACATTCTTTTCTGATATTCTCCATCCATGACAATTTAAAATGCTTGATGGAACTACAGTTTTTTAGTGAGATTAGGTTTTTATGTTTAACAGTTATGATTTAGCAGCAACTGTCATGTACATGTATTGGTTTTGATTATCTAACAAGGACAAACTTTGTATCTGTCACCTATAAAAGGAAAGTATTTTCCTCCTCTTCTGAAACAAAATTGAGAAATAAATTTTCAAGCTGGATTTGAACCTCCTTACTTAGCCTTATTGAAGGAAGACCAGATCTAAAAGGAAAAATGCAAAGATAATTCTGATGCAATTTCTGTGAAATTTTTGAGTTTGGATTGAACCATAAAGTTCCTTCCCCACTGCTGCAATTTAGCCTTCAGTCCGGGTTCAATCTCCTCTTTAACAGACTTATTTAAATGTTGAAGATAAAGTTTTGTAAAGTTCTACTGAAATCCTTCGGTTAATAATTTATGAAGATATTGGGGATAACGGTAAGATTTTTAAGAGCTCATTAGTAACTTCATTTCCTAAGAAAATGAGATGCTTGTGTGTGTCTATGCATGAAGCCTCTTATCAGCTTTTAGAGTCTCTGTCCAATCTCAATCATAATAAATGGAAGAGTGGGAGACTTTGTTTCTATGAATCATAAAAGCAGAAGCCTGGATAAAACAGAAAAACTGTATTAGGGAGAGGTTATGGGGTGCAACCCTTACATTAAATAGAGAGACTCTGACCCAGGAACTTACACTCAATATACAAATCAATAGGAACGCGAGCTTGGTTGCTTCTGCTGCTCACAGCATCATATTTGTGGTACTTCACTGTGCAGTAATCATTTTGAGGAAGAGAACTTTGACTTTTGTGTTCATTAGCAATGATAGCATTCACTTCAGTCAAGGAGTCCACAAACCACATCACAGCCTTTCCTTTCTTGGCAAAAAGCTGATGGGGCTCATACACAGCATCTTCCACCCTGATTAAAGTTACAGTATTCTTTTTTCCCATTCTTGTCTCATTCTCAAAATTACAGCAAAAGACAGGGCTGATGGTTTTAATCTACAAAGGAAAAGCAGTTAAAACCATGTAGTTCAGAAGATACACAGATGACCAGCCTTTTTGACTACATCATCTCTTTCCATAATTTTATGAAAAGATAGGATTGTTTTGCCTGTAAGCTTCCCAGTATTCTCTAGATTTTACATAAATCTTTCACTTTTTAATGTGGCTTCTCCCTCTCTCCACCAACAGGCTAGGAACCTAATTCAAATGCTTTGTAAACATTTTCCATTGCTGTTTTGTAGATAAGAGACTAAACCTACCATACAGCCCAAACAGCTTTCACATCTCTCCTCATCCTGTAACCAGTGACTGCTACTGATGCTATCACAACAAATTTTCTCCAGAGGAGAAAAACAGTCTAAGGATTAGAGTGTGCAATTTTCAAGGTCTGATTTTGATTCTCTGCTGTACCACAAATACACTATATGATACTGAGGCCATACCTACAGCAGGATTGAGGTTCAAAAAGTAAGATTTAATAACATTTAGAGACCTAACCTTTCATGAGAGCAACCTGCATGACCCAACAGTTCTGTTTGCTCCAGCAAATTTCTCACAGTGCTCGAAATATTGCATCAGAAAATTTTGCACAGAAATAGAAACTCCATGGATAAAAAATCTATTGAAGAGAAATAACAGTTCAAAAACTTTATTCTCTGAAGTCCTGAGAAGGAAACATTTTTAAATCATTGTCCTTATAAGTGTGAACTCTTTTAAAGACTTTATGGCATCTGATATCTTGACACTTATATAACAATAGATGTTCTGATCACTAAGCAAACATTTTTATTCTTTTTGCAGGCAGATACAGCTCCAGCATCAAGCAATTTTCCAATAAAGATTTCCAATGTGACCATCTTAATTGTACTATTTATCTTAAACTAGTCATGCATTTGAATAATATTCTGTGTACCTGGCCAATGATTACACACCAGATGTGAGAAACAAAGAAACTGGAAACCACACCAGATACTGTCAATAGCACAAAGAAAAAAAAGGAAAAAAAAAATTCAACAAATTAACTAAAGTAAATCCTGTCACATAATTCCCTGTGAATTATGCAGCCCTTTTAGATACTGTTGTTTGTGGTTCCTTTAAAAATTTATTTATCTGTTTGGTGGAGGAATTTCCCTTTTCTCAGGGAAAATAAAAAATTGACTTAAATCATAGTTCAGATGCAGATCTAGTAGGATTTTAAACTTATTAATAAATGGCTAAATATTTCAGGCTTGCTTCAATATTAAAAATTAATTTTTTGTGAATTTCAGGCATAAATGACTGTAGCCTCAATATTTCAAAATTCCTGACACTTCTTCCTTCTCATGAAGGCTCTGTATTAAGTAAACTGAAACATTCAAATTTCTCACAAGATGCAGTGGTTATGCATCTTAAATAAAACCCACTCCCATCTTAAATAAATGACTTGGAAATCAGAGCTACATTGGACAGCACTAAGGTGGCCTTTCATTTGCTTCCAACCACAGAGCATACTGAAAAATTGGTGTAACTTGTAGTCTATAGCAGGGTTAGGGGCTTTGGAAGAAAAGATCCTTTGGAGAACATCTGCCATGGGAAATGGATACCAATAATTTTCTTGTTCATGTTATCTGGATATTCTCCAAGATGTATAAAAAGAGGGGGGGGGGAGGGGGGGAGGAAGTAATCAAAAAAATAAAAAGAGAGTAAAGAAAATCTTAAGCAGCTTCTAAAGAATATTAGTTATAATGAGCAAAAACTCTTCCATCCACATGGTCTGGTGAGTGCATTGGTACTAGTACTTAGACAGGTGGAAAAGATCTAAAGCACTTGTTACTCAGACACTTTGGGGCTTCACACAGGAGAACAGTTGTATATTTACGGCTGGTATTTAAATTTTTAAACACTAAATCTTGGTCATTTTTGGATTGCACTATAACATAACGCAAAACAAGACTCTTCCAAATAAACAATTCTGTTATAAATAACATGATTTATAGTTTTTTCTTTCAACATTTGTTTTTATGTTCTGGACTATATTCTTAAAGAAAAAATAAATTTATTTATTGCTCCCTTAGAACATATATATATATATATACAATTTTTAAAGAACCACAATTATTTTTAAGTATTAGTCCAGTTAAGCTAAAGCTTCCTTTTGTCTCTTGATCATAGTGTTTTAAAAAAAAAAGAATTATACCTACATGTCCAGTCAGGCTTGTGTATTCAAGCATAAATCAAATATGAATAATAAAGGCTCTGGATCCAGTCTGCACAGGTTGAGATTGAGAAGACCTTTCTATGAATGCATAGGTTTTATGAAATTGAGACTTCTAACTAGCTCTCTGTCAGTTGCTGGACCACTCATCTCATGCAGAGTCAGCAGATCTGGAAGAAATATTTTTGCTCAATAACTAACAGATGGTACCGCTTAAGACAAGGCTGACTCAGCACTGGGGCTACAGATATTTCAAAAGAGATTGAAAGATTTTGTTAGCTTTTACTTTCTTAGCTCACAACACATTTTGACAAAAACATGGGGGAGAATTACTTCTGTCTCCTGAATTGGACTGAAGACTGGATATTACATTCTTGAAAGAGATTTTTTGCTCTCCTTGCAATGACTGTCATTCCCTTTCTGACCCCATGATGTTTGTGTCATTGCCCAGCAATATTCTACAAACAAGAAAGAAGATTTCTTCTGCAAGAGCCAGTTATTTATATCTAGCACGTAATCAATCATGACAATTATTCATGACAACCATGTATAGCAGAGCCACAGAACTGGACTGAGATCTTATCTCTGCACCCATGAAAGAAATAGCCCCTGCCCAATACAACTTCAGTCCAAAAAGAACAGACAAAAGAATGGGAATTAAATAAGGGTTACACTTCCAAAACATCACGAGAAGCCTCGTATTTCACTGGATATCATCTGAAATTCCAGTCATGCCCTCTTCTCTGCAGGTGACACACTTGCAGACAAGCCAAATTACCTCTTTTTCATTCTCTGCTCCATGTATTTTTAGGGAGAAGATTCTGTGGATCTGAGATTGTGTCTCACAGTGGATTGGAGACTTACTCTGTGCCAGAGATTCTTAAATGTTTTTCTAACAAAACATAATATTAATGCATGATGAAACTGATGACTGACAGATATTCCTTAAATTATCTTCTATTATACTTTTTTATTTTAACAGCTGGATTCACAAAGTGCAAGATATACATTTATTATCATGCTGGCTCACCATCAAGACAATTTTTCTTCATTCCTGCTCTTGGAATTTGGAATGTGTCTCATAGAAATCCCATGGCACAAATCTCTTCTGCACTTGCAAACTCCTTCACTTGCAGGCAGACAATACAAGCATGACTTTCTGTCACATTAACACATTGTTTAAGTTTTCACTTTATTAGAACAGAACACAAACAATTCTGGCCTCGGGGACAATGTTAGGAAAGTCACTGATGGACTTTTCCTGTGTTATCCCTTGCATGTTCTTGTTTATCTACATCTTTTGCATATAAATTTTGGGTTACATCATCCCAGCCTTGTATATCATATTTATATGGCATAACAAACACCTTGCTCAAACTCCTATTCCCCTAACTTTACTGCCAAAAAGCCATTGATTTAATGATGAATCCTAAATAACTGAAAAGAGAAGAAAAAAGTATATTGTATTTCCAGCTCTAAGAACAACCTTACAGTGTAGAAGGAAATCACATCAAAAATATATTACAGAGAGAGAACAGTCTCTTACAAAAAAGGAATTCTCTGGTCACACAGCTGGGACTGACTGTCCTGAGTTGCAGTGTATTCTATTACCATCTTCCTGAGCTGTTAAAACCAGGTGGGGCAGTGTTCCCTGCCTCCTCCAGTCTATCTCCTGTTGATGGGCCCATCAGTGCCTTTGCCTCATGACTCACCATCCCATTGTGAGAGGCTCCGCCCAGGAGGAGGAACTGGGCGTTCCCATGTGTATATACTCAGAGGTTTAGAACACCACAGACAGCCTTTTTCCACAGGATCCCTAGAGGACAAGAGTCACATAGCCACCACTGGACCTTCTGAGGAAGACCAGACCCTTCTACAGGATCACTGCTTCAACAGAACCACATCCATCACTTCAGGACTGCAGCCACCATTTTATTGGACTGCTACCGCCACCCTGACTAACAGGGTGTCAGGTTGTATCCTGACTCTGTCAGTTTAAACCAGCGTCTTCTGCCTTTATTTTCAATTTTCCTATTAAATTGTTATTCTGACTTGCTGTCTCTCACTGGTTTGTTTTTGAACCAGCACACTGACTCAAACATCTTAAGGGTGTATATCATTCTAACTGCTAGCAATAGATGCACCCAGGTACTCCTCATGTTACTTCATGAGTCCCCACCTACCCTATAAAAAATTTGATTTTTTATAATTGATGTCAAATGAGGAAGATAATGTTAGAATCTCCCATATTTGCTATCAGAAAAAATGACTTAACCTTCATAGCTGTAAAGTTATGCAGTTATTTCTCAAGTCCTTCCTATACAAAATAATAACATTCCATCCAATGGAATGTTTTTGTTTAGGTCTCAGTTCCTTGGACAACTCGCAATCTGTAAGATTTCAGAAAATGCCCGTTCTCGGTAAATTAATTTAGTGTAGACTAAATGTCAATTATATAAACTTAAACACTTGGTAGAAACAAGTAGAGTTGCTTACTACTAGAGCAGGGATTAATTATTTATCTCTTCTTCTGCTGTCGTAAAACTTTTCAATGCAATTCAAATCTCAGCATGTAGCTATCTCTTAATCAGAATAGAGAGTGAAAAGCTCTCTATTCTGATTAAGATTTTAGACCTTCTTTAAATGCATTCCTAGAAAGGAACCAGGATGAAAGTCAAAACTAATTTTTAATTGTCAATGGTTGTCTTTCAAAAACCCTCTAATTGCAAAAAATAAATAAAAATCTTCCTGGTTCCAGCTGGGAAGGAGTTAATTTTTGCAGTAGCCAGAAGGAGCGTGGCTGGGACCTGGTGGTTATTCTGTATGACCTCACACCTTGCAGAGTGGGATGGGGAGGAAGGGATTCCTTCTGGCAGATAGCGTGGAGCAATTAGTAAGGTCCTGTACTGCATGGTGGGTAACCGTGTGTGAGTCATTTGCCTGTCTTCTATGCTCTCTTATTAATATTGTTGCTGTTACTGTCCATTTCCTTATCTAATTTCTGTTTCCAGTAAATTTTTCTTATCTCAACCCCTGATCTTTACCTTTTGTGCCTCCAGTTGTCCTCTCCAGCCTGCTGCAGGGGGAAGAGGAGGGAGATGGGGGAAGTGAGTAAGCCGCACATGGTTTGGAGGCTTTCAGTAGGAATACTGAATTGGGGACTACCATTCCTAAACCATGATGTGTGGAATGCATTATGGCTGTGATTTTCAAAAGAGGCTAGGAAGACAGAGATGTTTGGGGAAAATATGAAGATACTAACAATTTTGGAGTTTGGTTGTTCTATACCATATGATATTAGAAAAAAATAAAGTGTGATATTAGGTTCCAACAAAAAATTTGTATGTAATCAGCTAGTAATTTCTAAAAACCTAGGCCTGATAACTTAAAGTCACAGTCCGATCCATAGGCTTGGCCTTCTTTACCTCTTCTTTTGCTTGTTCATACAGGTGATTATCTAGCAGTGCACTGCAGCAAACACATTCTACTTTGAGGAGATGAATAATGAGAAGAATTACATCAATATAAAGAAAAAGTTGATGGAGATTGGATTAGATGAGGATTCAGAGGACAAACATCCAAGAACAGCAAATGTGTACAATTCCTAATGGTGTGATCAGATGCTATGGAAGAACTGACCTAAAGTTTTCTTGTTGCTAGGGTGGAAAAGCCTGCTGTCACCACTACCATTCATGCTCTCCCTTTTAGGATTTTGGTTACATGTTTTTGATCTGGTCTTCATCTGGCTGCATAATGAGCCAATGCATTTGAGTCAATTGTCAGATTATTTGGTTTACTTTTGTTTTTGCTGAGTTACCAAGGTGAATTTATCCAGGCAGGTCAGAGAGTGTCTGGATGCAGCCCAGAGAAAAGATGTGCATCACTCAGCTGGAAGGGAGGCTGTAGGAATGCAGATGGAAGGAGGGATGATGGCTGGGAAGGGAAGGAAGGGAGTGGGAGGGAGGGACTCTTGATATTAGTGAGGGAGTAGGAAGATGCAATAGTGTGGTGACAAAATAGCCGTCCTTCTAGACAAAACTTAAGTAAATGAAATGGTGGTGTCTTAAGTTTATATTTAGTCTACTACACTACTTGAAAACAGATGTTGAATAAATGTGTATACAGCAGCTTATAGAGCCTCTAAAAAAGTGAAGAGAAGATTGAACAGGCTAAAATAACCATATATCAAAAGTGTAAGGGGAAAGGATTCTTGGTATTTTAATTCCCTTGTTAAAATTCTAAAATAAATGTTTGTCTTAAAAAGAAAAGAAAAAGAAATTTTTAGAAAATGTCTTAGGTTTTTCTTCAGATTTACAATGTGGCCTGAGACCAATCCTTTAGGGTCTGATTCTAGAGTGTGCTTACCAACAACATGTAAAAGCATATGAAAATAAATTAAATAAATTAAAATAAATAAAGAGTAAATGCAATCTACATTTCACAGAATGGATCAATCAAGAAAAATCTACTCTTTGTCAATTTCCTTTACATACTGGTTATATTCTACAGCAGGGACTGATCATGGATTTTGCCTGATGTGACCTAGTATTACCTTTTATACAAAGATGTATATATTGAACCATTTTCCAGCGGACATACTGTACTTTTGATTTACATGAGGAGCACTAAATGAGTCTGGACCAAGTGTCAAGGCCTGAAGAATTTTTCAGAGTTTACTCAGAATCTCATTACTCAGTAAGTTTCTCCTAGAAACTGTTTAAGATAATCCTCCATCTACTTATCTTTGCAGATTGAGAATTAACAGTAAAACAAAGGCCTATACAAAATTAAGGTGTATTATATCTAGATACTTAAGTTTAGGAATCAAACATGTTTTCTCAGGAAAGCATGAATATAGCTAAATATTCTACTCATTTGGTTTTATGTGGTTTTTTGGTTTTTATTCTTTTGGGTTTGTTTTTTCCTTGACTGTTTCTGACAGTTTTTTGACTGAGCCAACTGGTTAAAACTTACAATAATTTTGATTCTTAATTAAATCACTACTCTGCTATATCTGTTTTCCTATCTCCCACTCTCTGGCAACGTTTATACTGATAATCTAAGTGGGCTATAGCTGCCACACCTGCCTTCTCTGCCCTTTGTATTGCTGGTGAAACAGTTACAGTTTTGCAAAATTCCCTTGAAGTCTCCCAGTTTGTAAATATTCAAAGCATCAGCAGGTCAGATTCAGCAAGCTCTTCCAGAACTTTTTGGTTCATATTATTCAGACAGTCAGATTAAACATGGATATCTATAGTAGATTTTTTTTCTGTTCCCTGGGGGTTGTAATGGCCTGAAAAAGCATTTCATTTTCCTAATCTGATACGCATATAGCACTATGCTTCTTCCTAATTAGAGAACATTAACATTTCTTGAACATTAATTCTTTTATTTCACTGTTCTTGACATCTTACCATCTGTGGCTGGTTATGAGCTTTTATCACCAAGAGAATTTTATTTTGTCCCCTAGTCTTCTTTATTGCCTTTACTCTACAGTTCTGTGCCTTTCCCTAAGTGCACATATGTACTATGTTCAAAGGTATACACTATTTGCAGGAGTACCTGAAGAGGTTATCCAACAATGGACCATCATGTTCAAAGCGTGTGAATGTTGTTATTACAGTAACTGCTAAGAAAGATATTGCTATCACACTGTAGTTTTGTATTATTTAATTTAGTTTTACTTGCAGTACCTAGAGAAGTTTCAGAAACTAGTAAAGTCATCTAGAAATATTTTATATTCCATCTTTAGATCAGACATTTATGTTGTACAAATACCAGAATGTGTGCCTAAGTATCTTGTCAATAACACTACAAAAATCTCTTTCCAAGTCTCACCATTTGAATTCGCAACCTAATTGACAGTTCAGACCTCACTTACAAA
Organism: Oriolus oriolus; assembly: GCA_013400235.1. NCBI lineage: Eukaryota > Metazoa > Chordata > Aves > Passeriformes > Corvidae > Oriolus > Oriolus oriolus. Next base: position 4,420 of record VXBT01001446.1, on the reverse strand, counting down.
TAATCTCTTTTGAACTGAAATAGTTAAAGGAGTTTAATTTCAGAGATATGCAGGTTTTGGGGTTTTTTATGTTTAAGTTTGTTCACTTAAATGGATAGGTTATTTATCAGCATTTCAAATCTTAAGTAAAATGGGAAAGCATCTAGGCAAGGAATGCAGATTTTCTTTGCTCCCGTAAATCAGTTTCTGATCTTTCTTCTTGAGATTGACTCTGTCGTTTTATCTTCTGTAACTGAACTCAAATACTACCAAGTTTTCAATGACATGACTCCAAGACTTGAGCACACCTCAGTTAATTCCTCACAGGACAGCCTTCTCTTCATTATACTTCTAAAGAGATCATTAAAGAGCTACAACAGATGGGAAGGGAACCCACTTGATGTCAGGGCTAAGTGAAGACCATCTACAACTGAGGGGCAGGAAGGCAGGAGCTGAGGGTGTTGGCTGGGCAATGTACACCTGGGGCAGAGCAGGGGGGAAGGCCAGTGGTTGGTAACAGGGCAAGGGGCTGAACAAGGGCCAGGAGCTAACTAGGGGTCCCATCAGGGTGACAGGGCTGAGGACAAGGTCCAAAATACATGAGAGGCTCATCCAGAAGATGTGTCTGATGTCCATCTGGGGGACAGAGCTGCAGATAAATAATCCTACAGCTCAGCTCAGACAGGTACTGGGGGCAATGGCCTTAGATGGATTCCTGGGACTGAGGGTTTGGGTAGGTGGTCCAGAGGAGGCTTTTCAAAATTGCTGAGACATATCAGTGCTAGGAAAGGAAAAATATGAACACAGGTGTGCTACAGGGGACTTTCTTACACATGATGATCATGGCAGTAACAAATGGCCAATGTGAGTAGCTATTTTTGATATAGTCATCAACCTTGTCTGTAGAAGCTGAAGCTTTCTACTGAGATGTGTGCTGTTTCCTGTCCACTGACCCTAGCAAAAATTGTAAGCACCTTTCAGCACTATGGTGCATGAAAATATGATGACAATACTTAGGATTTGTATAAAACTCATGACTGCTGTAAGTAAAAATGCAGACTTATTTAGGAGCTTGTTTTCTTTGTCAGGTCTTTCCTGAAAGGAAAGAACTGATACCAGCCGTCTCAGCTGCCTCCAAAACCCTAATTCTAATTATTCTGTTGTTTAATTTACATATGAAAACAGACATTTCTGTCACCTGCTACTTTACAATTGTCTCTATCTTTATTTCAGTCTGAAATAATCAAATGATGCCAGCGCTATTCATGCACTGCCAGACCACGTTTCTGCCAAAATTGCTTGTTTCAGTCCACAGTTGATAAGGAGGTTCAAAGTCACTGTAGATTATGCTGAATTTCCTCCTGTCATCAGAAAACATGTCTACTTATCAAAGCATTCTCTACTCACACCAGATTCTAAATGGGGTGTGGACTTTACACATTTGAACCAAAGGACTAATGAATCCCCTGGCCCCCAAACTGCTACCACTTTGCAGCCTTAGGACAAGGAGAGAGAAGATGCAGTCTGTCACTGCTCAGCCACATCTGCAAGGGGAGCCCACCGTTTTCCTATAAGCCCAGCAAGGTCTTGGAACTGGAAGTGTGGGAACTGGAAAGTGCTACAGGGTTGGTGGGAAGATGATGTGGAAGAGGAGGCTGATAGTCACTACTGTCTGTGCGCATGTCATCTTGCACAATCTCCCTTGTAAATTTAGGAATGTGACTGATAGATCCCATTATAACTATATTCTAAAATAGAATTAAGATTTACTTAAATGGGATGCCTGAAATTTTCACAAAGATTTTGTTTTTCATAATTTAATCCTAATTTTAAATCTTGGTACTGAACAATTACTTATTTCCTTGTTATTGTCATTTGCAGAAAGGCTTGTAGGCCTTATAACTTATTGCCTTTTCATCTATATCAGATATTTTGGTCAAAGATATGAAACTTCTGACTAGCTGCCTCTGTTTTATTATTTGACAGTCAGACCTGCAATACTACTATTTCAAGTGAGTACTAATCTTTTTTTTAATTATTTTTTAAAATAAATGCAGCAGGTGTTAACGAGAGAGCTTTCCAGAGAGAACACATTAATACTGCTCCAAGCACACTAGGATCTAGGGTTTGTGGTAGGGTCTGTCTTCCAGTTTAATATCCTGGATGTAAAATATGATCAGATCACTGGCAAGATTACCATGGGAAAAGATAAATTTCTCAATTCAACTGTCACAGAGTATGATTGCATTCCATGTAACACATACCAAGTTCAGGACAGCTAAGAAAACCAATGTTTGTGTTTCAACTGTATGAGAAAGTTGGTTTTGGACATGGTAGCTAAGTGCGTGAAATCCCACATTTTTTAACTAGATTAAGCACCAAGCAAAACAGCATTTACTGTCTGAGTGAAATAGCAAGTTCTAGAAAACTCGTGAAGCTTTTCAACTTCAGTAGGTGCAGGGGCCTTGGCATGCATAAAGACATGCTACATAAATTTGATTTATATGGGCTTTTTGGTAAGTAATCCCAAACTTTTAAAAAGAGGCTTGTAGCCTTTTCCACAAATGAATTCCTGTTCCTTAAAGGAAAGGTCTCCTGACAATTTTATCACTTTCTTCCTATGGACACGCAGAAGGAACACTTTTTGCAAAAACTGATTGTTTTCAGAGGATAAATATTAGAGCCTGGAAAATAGTAACATTTTGCCATGTGAATTTATGAGATAATTCAAAGTCACAAACCTGTAGTATAGCTGAGTATGGCTTATGTTTCTTCAATAAAATATAAAGCAGCTCTAACTAAAGAAATATAACAGGCTGCTATAAGAAAAATGCACATAGTTAACTTATAATTTTTATTTGTCTGGATTTTTTTGGTTTTGTTTTAATTGCTTTGGGCTTTGTTTGGCTTTTTTTCTCCTTCCCGGCTCAGTGCTTTTTTGTACCTGAGTGAATATTTCTTGACTTCAGATGCATATGTAGTTGTATATGGATATAACTATGTTGGTACCCAGAAAACTCTACCCTTGTCCCTTCCACATAAGTTGAAAAAGTCAAGTGGGGTATTTCATTTAAGGATGTAGAAGTATGCAGACTACAATATGTGGGCTTTCCTCTTTTTTTGCTATTGTTGTTGTTGAATTTCTTCAGTAGATTTAATGGAAGGACATTATTTTTACAAAATATTACTGCATCAATGTAGACCTGTATGAAAATTAACAATCAGAGAGAGGTTTACAGGATGTGGTTAAAATTTATCTCTCAGCCACAAATATTATACCACTGATCTTTCTAATATCTTTATCTCACTAGTTCTTCAGACAGGAAAAAATACCTTAGTAATTTCAGAATAACCACTACAAAGAACATTTTTTTCTCCATTTTTTTAATCTTTGCAAAGTCCCTAGCCCTTTTAAAGAAATATCATAAAATCCCAAAGGAAATAATTTTTAAAAATTTCTTTCTTTTAAGGCCACCTGTTAAATTTTATTTCCTGTTCAAGTCCTGATGCTGGGCCATATTTAACTTATCACAGCGTGAAATTTCTTTTAAAATTTCTTTGAAAAGTTTGACTCATGACTGAAAAGTAACTGTTTTGCAGCTGTGTTCTGATTAGATGTATCCTACCACACTTGTAATAGTTTTGGATGAAAGAGGAATAGCATTTTCTTTAATTAAATGCTGAGGATTATAAGAAATGGAATAGAAACTCTGCAGGCTGGTTTATGATGTTTTTACTCATTTTGAACACTGCTTGACTTTAACAGTAATAACTAAAGTACAGGGCTAGAATGTAATGGGGCTCCTCATGTGCTGGAGCAGGGCCAGAAGTGATAGGATTTGGTAGGATGTAACTCCAAGATACTGTTCATAGCATCTTTACAGCTGCTCATTTCAAATGAAGTGTTTGGTTAATACATTTCCACCCAAGTTTTTTGTGAACACTACTTATATTTCTGTCTAGCAACTAGAAAGTCTGTCTGTGGTGCAACTGATAAACATATTTAGGAAAGGTAATTTTCTTGCAGACATGAGAATACTAAAACCTTGGCAAAGTAAATGCTCAACTGAAATATCCTTGTTACCCTTTGCTTCAAATCAGGCCTTCAAATGGTGGCTTCTATCCCAATTCAAACTGATCATGGATAATCTAAAGGCTAATAGCAAATCACTTTGAAGTCTAGATATCCTAAAAATGAACATACAACTGTCCCATATCCATGTACACTTTTTAGCATGCAAAGCCTTTTTTTTTTTTTAACAAGGGCAATTTTACATAATTTTCATCTGTCAAAAAGGATTTATATTCAACATGCCATGTGGTTATTATTTCCTAGTCTTTATCCCAGCTAAGACACTAACATAAGAGTAAGTAGCTCCTTGAAATTCCTAGAAATAATATAATATTATAATATTTAAATAATATATAAATAATATATAAT
>VXBT01001445.1:777-11060 GCA_013400235.1 Oriolus oriolus | reverse complement strand
AAACCAACCAAAAAACCAAAAACCACATTTTTACTATTGCAACTGATGTGGTGGCTTGAACACGGCCAGCAGTCAAGCTGCCACTCAATTGCTTACTCACTTCCCACCCCAGAGGGACAAGAGAGAGAAATGAAAAGGCAAAAGTGAGAAAAAAATTGTGAGTCAAAATAAGGAGTCTACTGGGTGAAGGAAAAACATCCACACAACCAAAACAAAAAAACACATAGGAAAAAAAACCCACAAGTGACAGAATGTGAGTCACACATTAATTCACCAGTAGACTGATGACCAGCAAATCTCCAGGCAACAGGCAGCCCCTGCTCAGCTCACTCAATTTATTGTTGAGTAAGACATTAAATGGCATCAAGCACCTCTTTGGCCAGCTGGGGGTCATCTGTTAACCGGTGTGTTCCCTCCCAGCCTACTCATGGTGGGGATGACACAACAGGACACAGAGAAGGCCTTGAGATTGTGCAAGTGGTGTTCAGCAACAGCCAGTATGTGTTAGCAAAACTAGGTAATTTAGGCCACAAATCTGAACAACAGACTGTAGAGGCTACTACGAAGAAAATTAACCCTATCCCAGTCAGACCCAGTACAACTGATTGTAAATCCATTGCGAATTACATACTCACCTTGCAGTCTTTAAAGGGAGTGGTCTTGGACTGATTTCTGCTGAAGTACTCATCAATGCGTGTCTGAAACTTTTTGGCAATGAGAGCTCCATCTTCCCAGCTACATTCAGAGTAAGGCAGACCCTGCCACTTACAATAGTAGTCTGGATAACCAGCAGCTGATTTCTGATTTGAATGAGCTGCAAAAATGCACCAGAGATCTGATCAGCATTTTACTTCTGTACCTTATGGAAACATTCATTTGAGGTAATAATACAACAGAAGCTTGACCCATACAGACAGCCTAACGGCTCTTCTCTTTACCTGAAGATTTGTTTTGGATTAAAAAGTTTGTAATAAAATATTTCACATTTCTTAACTACAAATACAAGAGCATTGACAACATACAGAATTCTTGACGTTGATTCCTGTCCACAAGTACATAACATACCTATTATTCTTTCCACTATCTGATATTGTTTGTGTAGATCATCTGTAAGCTCCTGCTGGCAGTTGTAATATTCCACATCTTCTGGAGAAGCGTTTTTCAGCCTGGAGTGGGAATTAATTTACAACACTTATTATACCATATAATTCCAAAACTAAGAAAACTAAGGAACTCTATAGCTCTGAATGTAATCATCCCACGAATCTTGCCTGCAAAGCTTTTCTAAAGGAACAGCTTTAAAAATCCTACTACAAAATGGCTGTGTCCAGCCTAAGTGCCCCACCGTTAATGACTGAGAATACTTATTGCAGAAATTAAGTATTCTCCATTAGTTGCTTGACTAGTACAACTGGTAGCTGCAATAGCTGTGTCTCTGGATAAGCAGTACACTTTACAGGTTATTTTCATGGAATAGTATTCAGGGTGGCCCACTCTGTAAGGATCCATCTTATGATTAGTTGTTAAAAATTCCACCAGCATTCATTGATTGTATTAAACATACTAATAAAACTGGACACCAAAAAGGTGACTTTAAGATGCATATATTTCTTCATGTTTTTATTCTCAGGCTTCAACCTCAGGTTTCAGCCAAGAAAACTGCATTCTTCCAAGTAACCTGAAATGGCTAATGCACCAAGAAAACATTGATCCTTGCAGCAATTCCTGAAGAACTCCAAGGGAAGTGTAACAGAAAAAATAATAAAAGGTACAATTTATTATTCATTTTTAAACACAACCCATCTTGTTAAAACTCCCTTTATAACTCACATACACACATCAGATTCAGAGGATTATGTTAAAAGAACATGTTAAAGGGGCTTTGGCTTTCAAAGTTTTTGTCTTCCCATTGCACAGAGACTCAAAGTTATGTCCTCAAAACCAGATGACAGGTCTCAGAAACACAGCAGAACACCTACAGTGTTTCAAAATAAGTATCATAAAAATAAAAAGATTCACCATCGTTTTGTTTCCTGATCCTTTTTCTTATAGTTGTCTAGTTTCTTCATTCCCTTAACATTTTGTTGCTTCAGTGTTTCCTCAGTTTCCCAAGTGTTATGGATGTGCGACCAACCTTTCCATTTAATAAGATACTGTATTTCTCCTGGCTCCTTTGATTTTTCAAACCCAACATTTGGGTCACCATCTGCCTCTACTGCATAGATTGTGGTTGCAGCACCTGTGGCTGAGAAAGAAACCACACCATGTGCCTTGAGTAAGTGTGCATTCTCATAAGTTAACCACTTAGCAATGTAGTAGAGTAAGTATTTGGTGGTAATTTTAGATGAGCATATACTTGACTAGTGTCTACTGCACTCATGTCATTACTATTATTTGAAAAATTATGATGTAGATATGTTAACACATGCACAAGTAGTCAAGAGAATCAAAAAAGCAACCAAAACTTCTACACCTAACCTGCAATATCTGATCTTTCCCCATGAGAATTTCATTATTTTTGTATTATTAGTAGTATTCTTGGTTTTTAAAGAAGTTACGAGGGAATGCTCCACTAATACTGATGGTCATCTTCTGTTACACTATTCTTATCTCTGAGCATATAAAAGACATCTGATGTTATGCCTGGTCAACCTCAAGACATGAAAAACCTACTAACAGGGACACTATAAATCTCTTTCTTCCTAAACAAGTTTGTTACTCTTCCTGCCTCTGTTATCTTGCCAGGTAAAAATTATTAAGCAGAGATTAAGCACAGACTGTATTGTATCTGCGGCACACTAGCACCAGGAAACAGGCTCATTTTGGTGGGAACAGGTTACAGAATCACAGAATATTCTGAGCTGAGAGGGACACACAAGGATCATGGAGTCCAACTCTTAAGCCCTTACAGGGATCAAACCCATAACCCTGGAATTATGAGCACCCTGCTCTAACCAAGTAAGCTAATCTCTGTTGTGTTGATAAGGAAATGAGCCCAGCAAGCTGCTGGAGCGGATAAAGTCACAGAGAAGCAACACCAAAAAGCATCACAAGCAGCAACATCATCTGGGCAGGAAGAATGAAAGCAGCTTAGCTCCTAAGGCTTTGACCAGAGCAGTAACACCATACACTGGAGCAGGAGATGGGATAGCATGGGAGAGGGAATTCGAGAGAAAGAGTACAAGTTCTGAGAGGGGTCAGCAACTTTAGACACTAGGTATAACTAACAGAGAAAGGTAGCCCTGAAGTGCAAGGGGCTCAGCGTTTGGGTGGGGTTTTTTCACGTGTTTGTTTTTATAACTAAGAGTCATAGTACGGGAAAACTGGTTACTTGGGACAAGAAGGCTGAGGTACTCAACAACTGTTTTGCCTCAGTCTTCACCAGCAAGTGACCCAGCCACACCAGAGGAGGCAAAGGCAGGGAGGGAATGAGAGAAGGAATAATCATCCACTGTAGGAAAAGATCAGGTTTGAGACCAGTTAAGGAAACTGAAGGTGCACAAGTCCAAGGGACTTGATGAGATACATCCACAGGACCTGAGAGAACTGGCAGAGGAAATAGCTAAACCGCTACCATAATTTTTGAGGTCATGGTGGTCCAGGGAAGTTCACACTAACTGGAAAAGGGGAAACATAAACCTCATGTTTGAAAAAGGGGAAAAAAGGAAGACCCCAGGCTCTGGGGCCCCTACCATAAGAAGGATGTGGGCTTGCTGGAGCACATCTGGCAGACACCACCAAGATGATAAGAGGGCTGGAACACCTATGCTATAAAAACAGGCTGAGAGTTGGAATGTTATGACAGGAGAAGAGAAGGCTCTGGGGATACCTTAAAGCACCTTCTAGTACCAAAAGAAGGCTATAAGAAGGTTGGAGAGGGACTTCAGACAAAGGACTGCAGTAGTAGGACAAGGGGTAATGGCTTTAAAATGAAGGAGAGTAGGTTTAGATTAGGTATTAGGAAGAATTCTTTGCTATGAAGGGGGTGAGGCACCATAACTGGTTGCCCAGTTTCACACAGAGAAGCTGTTGATTCACCATGCCTGGAAGTGTTCAAGGCCAGGTTGGATGGGTCTTCAACCAAACTCGTGTAGTGAAATGTGTACCTGCCAGTAGCAGGGGAGTTGGAATTAGGTGATCTTTAAGGTCCCTTCCAACCAAAACCATTCCATAAGTCTATGATTTTAACTTGCACACTCAAATGCAAAGCAGAACTGCTAGATACCATTGTAACTTTAGGTGCACCTTTTGTAGCCACTCCACACATTGTTCTGTATTTGTACTGCAGTAACTGAAACCATGATTTCAATGGTTCAGCCTTGCCAACACCATCTTTTAATGTTAAGACTACTAGTCAGCTCCTCCATCTAGTCTACTTTCTCCACTCCACTGCACCTAATTTATACTGACCAAGTACCACAGTACTAAACTGTCCAGTGTCATAACAATATGGTGTGCATTTATGCAATACAGAGTTATCTTCCACTTGATTTTTATTTTCTACTTAGGTATGCAATTTTTCTGTATTTTACTCTGCAATACTTAGATGGGAATAGGAGCCTTCTTATGAGTATCAAAGCTGAAACAGTATGGCTTCTTTGTAACTTTAAAACTAGTGCTCTTTAACCTGTAGCTGAGAATATGCGTTGAAGTTGCACCACGATCTTTATAAGAATCTTAAAAAACACTTAAAAAAAAATACCTCCTTTACGGCCAACTCGACTATCCATAAATTTCTCTATAGTTTCAAATTCATCTTCTTCAGGTTGTGGAACATCTTCTCCACAAACTTCTAGCAAATCATCAGAATCTGTCTTGGTTTCTTCAGCTTCTTTGTAACTAATATTTACTGTTGCCTGGCGACGAGATCCCCTCTTATCATAATCATCATCATCATCCTCCTCCTCATCATCCTCTGATGAATCAAGTTGCCTCTTTTTTGGTCCTGCACTCTTTTTCCCACTTTTTGGCTTAATTCTTGAAGACAATAATGTATGACACAACGATGTTTCAATAAGGACAACAATAAATCTTCTGCATTGCTTTCTGAATACATGTATTTAATAAATGTTCAATTACTCTGCTTTCATTTAAAGCGGACAGGAAAAGATATTCACTAGAAAGCATTAATATATTATCATACTATGTATACTTTTTTAAAAAAGTACTTTTTTTTCCTCAATAATTATTATTGTTTTCAGTCGCATGTATAGTAGTAGTAAATACTCAATTGCTTTTCAGAGATAGTACCAGCGCATTCAAATGCCCAGCTTCTTACCTGCTTGGAGGCTTCCGGCTTTTGGCCTTGTTTTTTGGCTCATAGTCAGACTCACTCTCTTCACAGCTGCTTTTCTCCCGTTCTTCCTCTGATTCAGAATCTGAACCAGTTCCTGATACTGACCCTGATCCTGACATTTGCCAGTCTTCACTGTACATATTGAAAGAGAAAACAGTAATTCCATGTATTCATCCACGAGGGATCTGCTGTAATTTCAAGACTCTTCAGAGAACTAAAATCTTGTAACAAGTTATTTCAGTTCATGAGACAGAGAACTGTCATCAGTGAATACTAGGTAAGTAAAAACATGCTCAATGGCATCTAAGGGATTTGGACTAAGTTTTCTCTTCTCAAGAGGTAGATTTAAAATCTAAAATAACAACAAAAATCTAGATTTCTATATAAATTTCAGCATGAAGAAATGAGTTAACATGACATTAAGAAAACAAAGCATTTAACAAGTCTGCCCAGAAAGATACATACTCATCAGAACTTATACATGTTCAAATCATAAAGTCCTATCATGCTGTATTCTGGAGAGCCCCATATTGTCTAATGCCTATGGTCTCTATGGCCTATGTGAAGAATCAGCAACTTCGGCACGAGAATTGAAAAATACTAGAGGTAGATCTGAGAAACACAGAAAAACCTGAATTTCAGCAACTGCTAGGTGGCATTGGCTCCTAAAAGCTCCCACTAAACTCACATCAGTGCTTCACAGCCAGGCAAGGTACTATGAGTAAGGCACTTGTGACTGAGTAGCAGGAACCCCTTGTTTCTGCTTAACTGAGATTTTTTACTTCATGACAGGAAAGATCATGTACAGCATCTTGATTCAAACTCTGACTTTATACAGAAAATTCAATCTTAATAGCTGAATTAATATTAATATCAAAACTACAATAACTTCTAAGCATGTCCAAGTAAAGGAAAAAAGGAAACAAAAGCAACCCCACAAAAATCCAAAAGAAAAACCATCTGCATTAACCAAGGGATTCTAACTTGAATTTGCTGTGAGACAACCTACTTAAGCAGTTTCCAATCTCCACAAGAATTTTTAGGGAGGACTTCCAACTCAAAAGTAAATTGCTACAAAGTATTTTAGAAATAAAAGCACTGATGAATGTTTTCAAACAATACTGCAGACTCTTTTGCTGAGAAACTAGTATATAGAGATGTTCATTTCAGAGTTTATTTTAACAATTACAAAACTGGAAATTAAAGATCAAGAGAAAAAGAGAATTTAAGCATTTTCAAGAGTGAAGAAATCAAGCATAAGTTACGAGCATCTGTCTCTATGATAAAAAATGTGTGCTATTACTTAGGAAAATATCTTACTCTTTATGTTTTTTCTTCTTGGTTTCACTGGATGAGTCATCTGCTGAATCTTCACTACTTGAGGAGTCCTGCAGGTAAAGGAAATAAACCAAACCCAATTCACTATTACAAAAAGAATTAAGTACTTCTAACAAGTAGATTTTGAAAAAATACATCAGCTTCCACTTTTAAACTGGAGGCATACTATTCATGTTTTACCCTCTTCATGCCTCACAGTTTAGCTATTAGAAGACTGCTGTTGTTTTTGTCTTTATCCCTCTATGAATACTGCGCCAATACTGCTCTGGAGAACACCACTTAAAATCCCCATCTTAAAAAATTAACATTGTGCCTACATAAATGATGTCATGGTGTAAGCTGCTCCACAATAATCAAGATGATGGCTCTGTAAAAATCCTAATGAAATCTCCTACCCTCAAGAGCTTTCTCACTTTCCATACTGGTTCACATAATAGTTCTTTGTAGTAACTATTACAAGACTTTTAAAAATTCTACTTCATATGGAATTTCTGAAAACCATAGCAGATACCTTATACAAAAACATATTGAAGAAATATTTTAGCATTTTTATCTGTCTTTACAAAACTCAAGATGCCAAAAATACAATGTAAGTCAGTACCATGTGGCTTGAAAATTTTGTCCAGACAGCACAGAATAGCTACCTAAAACCGGCACAGAATCAAGGCTGTTGCAATTCTGGGATAACTCACTTGAAAAAAGCAACCAGAGATATCTCTACTTTTGCTCATAAAAATGTCAGTTACTTGAATGTTAATTTTACCGACCAGGCCCAGACTTCTATACACACTCAGAAAAAATAAATTTGCTCTATGTAATTTTATTTTAATGTGTAAGACAATGAGACAGGCATGTGTACATTTTAAAAACCTAAGTTACATTAATCACCTCTTCTGAAACACTGTCTGATGAGGCTGCCTTTTGTTGTTGTTGCTGCTTCTTGAGCACTGCTGATCTTTGCACAGCAAGTATACTTGGACTAGACTTCCAAAACTAAACAGGATTAGAGATATAAGAGTCAGTTAAACATACTGAAAGTCTCTAGTTTACCACGTATTTACTTTTCCTAAGTAGCATCTTAATTTTATCAATGAAAAAAATTTCACTACAAAATACTGCATTACCTAACAATATCAGACAATTTTTTAAAATAGTGCGTTTTCTACAAAATAGAATGTTATATGCTAATCACCATGATAACGACTGCAACATGTCTAACCATGTTGTGTAGGTAATCGCTAAGGCAAAACTTCATAAAGTACATTTTTAAATCCACACAGATAAATTCTTTCAGATTGCTTGACTGCTATGATCTTGTTTCATACTGTAATACTTCAGTACATGGGGAAAAAATTTAACAGAGACTCCTTAATAGTCTTCAGTTCTTGGTGTAACTGATCTATAACTATCTTCATAAATATGGTATACCACTCCATAAACACAGGAGAGTGCAGGTAATTCTGGCCCACTGAATTGAAGAGATTTCTCAACATCACTTTTTCCCACACTTAGCCAACTTACTGTTAAAGAAACTGTACGTAAGCTTGAAATTGTTAACAATTCTTTATTAATACAATGAAATCAAGCATTAGAGAAACCATGTAAAAACAGAATTCAGAAATAACATTATGAATGTCTTTGTCTTCCACAAGTTCCAGTAAATTAGTGCATGCTTCTGTATGATGAAATTTAGGTAGGCTTTTAACTCAAAATACTTAAATGTGAGAATTTTAAAAGCACAAATTTAAGTACTTACACATGAGAAACATGCCCAATGTTCAAGGCAACAAAACACATTCTTTCACTAACCCAATCAAATTAAAATCTAATTAACAACACTTCATTACCTCTCTTTATTTTTTAAATTAACACTGCTCTTGAAAATTTAAAAATATTTTTTTAGTATTTCCCTGCCACCCCCACCAATGGGTTCATTTATGTATCTTGTTTACCTCAGATCCATCAACTTTTGGTGGTTTAGACTGAATTTGTTTCTTCTCTCTAGATGTGTCAGACTCTGATTCTGACTGAGTGCCTGACTCTGAACCAGAATCAGAGTCACTGCTGCCTGACTGGCTGCTGCTTCCATCAGTACTGCTTCCAGAGCTTGAACCAGATCCAGAAGCTGATGCTGACCCAGAATCATCATCTGATCGGCTGCAATGACAAGTTCATAGGATATTACACAACTGCCAAGGTAAGAGGATTAAAAGAAAAAATTCACTTTAGCTTTACCTATAACTCAACTGTTAAGTGAGACCAGACAAATGGGTAGCACACAAACTGAGCCAGTTGACTAAATAAATTGAGTTGAATAAAGCTAAAAATAAACAGAGAATAAGAATTCAAAGTGTAATTAGATACTCTATGTGAAACCAAATTAAAGAAAAAGCAAAACCATTCCAATTAATACAGCAGAGTCACACAGGGGAAATAAACGTAGTGGAAATGCATTGTACCCACACAAACTGCTGAGCTTCACCCCCTTCAAAATTCCTGCTTAGCTCCATCAAATGACATACTAACTAACGGTTTAGCCTACTTCACAAAAACCTATCCAATATTGTTTTCAATCTTCATACATCAGTGGGACTCCTTAAAAAATAAAACAAAACATAAAGCTACAGAGACTGTGCTTTTCTGGTAAAACAGCAGCACAGAATTTTCCCACGCAGACAACTCTGAATTTGTCAGAGGTGGTATGACTTGCGCCAAAGCACTTTCCTTGGCATATACTTGAGCTGTCAAATTATTTCATCCGTATATTCATTTTACACCAGGTTTAACATACTTAAAACACACATTAATGAAGGATAAATACTTATTTTATGACCATTCAAAAATTTTACAGGATTTGTTTTTCTAGAGCAACTTCACAAAGTAGATGAGTTTGAAACTTTAGTAAAATTCCTCAATAGATTAATACTATATTTCAAAGTTATCATGAGAAAGAACCACCACATAGCAAAATAATTTAAAACTATGTACACATTGACTGAAATGCTTAAAAAACAAAATAAACATGAAGCCAGAATTGAAAATGTTAAAGCCAAAATTGTATCAAAGCCCAGCTGATCTCTGCCAGCACAATTCATCTGGCTGACTGTCAGCTAGAGGCGGGGTGGGAGAGAGGGAAGATTGATCATCTGCCCAAGAATATACTTAACTGACAATATTTTAAAACTGCAAAACAAAGCAGAATCACTCCTCTGCTTTTGCTGCCACCAACAAAACTGCCAGTGAAGAAGAAACGAAGCTATTCATAAACAGATCCCTGCAGAGGGCACCTCCATCAGCCATCTGGAACCAGCAACCATGAAATAAAGAAGGGCAAAGCAACTATGGTGAAGCCTCCTTGCTCTGAAGGGCAAGACGTGGAGAAACATGTTGCTGCTGGGTTCCTTGCACTTGCTGAGAGGAAAGCTGGGAAACAACAAGGCTGCTCTGAAATTTCCAATTTCTTTCATCGAAGTCTTACTTCAGGCATGGTAAAACAACACGAACCTCACTTGCCCATTGTGGTAGGTTGAAAATTAGTTGATGGATAAGTTAACCCAATGAGAGGGCTGGTAACGCCTCTGCAATCGTATATTTGTAAAGAAGCAAGGGGGCGGGGGGAGGGAAGTTTCTCTTTGTTTCTTGCCTCAAG
>VXBT01001442.1:68649-89606 GCA_013400235.1 Oriolus oriolus | reverse complement strand
ATTGTTATTGTTATTGTTACTGTCATTGTTACTGTTGTTGTTGTTGCTTGGGATGGTGGTACCAGAATCTAACTTCTGACCTATTATTATAATTATTATTATTATTATTATTATTATTATGGCACTGTTGTTGCTGCTGCTGCTGTGGTTGTTGTTACTTTCAGAGCCTTTGATGGCAACAGCTATATTTCTGGGAGCTTTGAGTCAGAACAAGGTCCTGCTAATACAGTGGCATCCTTACTGAAAACGTAATGTTGGGCCTGCTAAATGTGGTCTCCAGTTCTTTAACTGCCTGGATTCCTCCAACAGGGCTCTTGCCTCAGTTTTCTTTCATATGCCCATCCTCCTTCTAATATGAAAGCAATAGCATCCTACAAAGGATTTTTAAATAACTGAAGTTAAAATTTACTGTGAATTCTACCTTTTAAACCCTTCCACCCATGCCCTCAGAACCTTATGGAGCCATTTCTCTGAAAAGCATTCTAAAATCTCTCACCTTTTTACCTGAATGCCATGGACTAAATAAATGTACTGTTTGTGACCTTAGGAACTACACCTGTGTACTATTTTTCTCCTGGTCTTCAGATGAAGGGAGACTGGAGAAAAGATAACAAGAAAGAATTACCTTTTTACTTTTCTTTCCTACCTCTTTTATCTGTTTGTTCATCCCTCCTTTCTTTATGACCTGTGTCTTCCATCACAGTCTGACCCTGTGAAGATACCAATAATGAAGAGTTTTTGTTAGAAGATAAGAACGAGTATTTTATATATAGCCTCAAACTGGTCAGATGAACAGCAGTTTTCTCTGTGCCCCATGAGGCAAAGTTAAAGTGAAGACTGGTTTGCTTTTACATCTAACAAGGGCTGTGAGAGGAATCATGAGCTAGTCTAAACATTTTGCTGTGAAGCCTTTTCTATGTGGAAAACTCATAACACATCAAAGTGACAATTTCTCCCTTAAAAGAAAATGAACAACAGCTGGGTTGATATCCTAAAATTTGAAATAACTGCAGAGATTCTAACCTAAAAAGCCATTGCAGAAATGGTAGGAGAGAACAGAGTTTCAGTGCATGGAAACCATGAAACCCAGTAATTCCGAACTACTACTGATATTTTAGCCAGAAGTTCTCTGGCAGTCATTTACAAGTGTGCCAGTGAATGTGAAATCAATTTCTGAGGCAGAAGAAATAAAAAAAAAAAATGCTGGCTTGAATACAAGGCATACAGTGACGTTAGCTTTCTTTTAAATCTGGTTTGCTACACAAGCTCTGAAGACTGTGAACACCAACTCTCTTGGCACATGTGCATGTATGCACACACTGGCATGTTGCTGCCTTTCTCACCACTCTGAAGCCTCTTAGGAAATTTCAGTCAAAAGGGATAGGCAAATGAGGTTCCAAAGATATTAAGTTCCCTCAAGTTTGGCAAAAGAATGCAAGAAAACCCCTCACTGGAGGAGAAGCTGAAGGCCATCCTTCTGAGGCACGATGGAAAGACATCACAAGAATGTCTCAAGCAGTAACATCCCTGAGAGTGCTCTCCTTGTGTGTGATATCAGAAAACCTAGCCATATGAGGCTGAGAGATAAGCAGCAACCAGCCTCCATTAGCTTTGGGGCTAAAACTACTTCCTTTATTTGTTATACAGCAAGTATGAGTATCTTTAAATATCACTGGAATGTAGGTACTCTATGTGCTAAGGGCTATACAAACATACCAAAAAGTATTTTTCCTGCCCTAGAGGAGTTGCCATTTCCCTCACTGAGATCAGAGAAAAACAATAATGCTCCCACACGCCCTTGGGAGATTCTCAGGTGCACCTTTCACAAAGATTTCACTGGACATTTGGGTGAGAATACTGCTCAGACCCCTGGAGCCAGCCCAGAGGTGCACACTGAACAGGAGGCTGCTTTAATCCTGGCTGTGCACTGTTGGGCTACACTGTGTGCTGGAAGAGAAATTAGGCCTTGTTGGCTGCAGGTTCTCAGACCCGGAGGTGATCCTAGGATTACAGCCAGGTCACCGGGGATGGACTGAGAGAGGATTGTGGGTTTCTGGACAGTGTCAGGCCTATGAGATGTGATAATTGCAGTTTGTGACCTTGTAAGGTGTTGTTTACCTTTTACCATAATAGGCAATGTCTAGGAAATATTCCAGGTGATTGGGGAACACTGAGGTGAACTCATTCTTGTTTATATGAGGTGATTTCCTGTTTTTCCATTGGTATTTAAGGGAATTATTTGGGTGAGAATACTGCTCAGACCCCTGGAGCCAGCCCAGAGGTGCACACTGAACAGGAGGCTGGCGTGATCCTGGCTGTGCACAGTAACTGCTAATGCAGAGAAGTCAGCTGAAGTCTGATAAGCTTAGTAGCTGATAGGGTGCCTGCGCCTTATCAATAAGTAGTTTTGATAACACTAAGTCACCAGAACCCCCAAGAGAGAGGGTATCAGTAACAGTCATATCATGATAATTTCTTTCCCTTTCATTCCTTAAGTAAAAGGGAAGGCACTCAAAGGGATCACAAAGAAACTGTACGCTGTAGCTATGCATTTATTTTGGAGGTTTTTCTAATTGGAGTTTTTTCAAACTTTATTAACTCAACTGAAGTCTATAAAAAGGGAATAAAAAAGGCACAACCACACACTGGAGATTGTATTGGAAGTCAGATCACAGCAGTACCTAGGATTTTATGTACACAAAGATTTTGTTTCTCTTTTAATAAATAAATCACATATGGACAGATGGGTTTGCATTTTCTATTTGCTTGTTACAGAGTTTACACATTTTTTTACCCCATTATTTATGCAGTGTAAAAAACATTAATAGCTTTTATTTCTATAAATATTCTCTATTAAAATGGTGTGGATATAGAGAAAGGAAAAATAAACTTAGTCCTACATCCTCAGCTGACATAAACAGATACACCTCTGTATCTAAATCACCTAATGTAAATTAAGGTAATTTCTAATGTGTGAATTTGTTCATAATACACAATGCTTTTATTTAAAGGGACGAAGTACTTCATGTAAAGTGGTAAAAGTGTCTTAAGACCATGTCTATGCAGCATTCAGAGAAGCTCTATGTTAGAGGAACTTGCGCTTCCAAGAAATCATTCTGCTTAGGTATGGCTGTTTAACTTATTAACATACACATACAGCCATGATTAAATTGAACATACTGAGAGAAATCTTGGCCTTTCTAGAGTATGTGGAAGTTTCTTCAACTGCTGTTGGCAGTCCAGAACCTGACCTTCAGTTAAAGATGATGACGTGTCAGTACATCTGGATTCACAGCTGCAATATAAAGAAAATAATGCAAATTGATAGTAGTGTCTTCTGACCCAACTGGTACTTATCTCTCTAACAGAAATATGCATGTATGTGTTACATTAGAAATTAAATGATTACTGATCTACAACATTTACTATGCTTTGAAGCAAGCTAATGAGTTTTAGAGATATTAACCTGTGCTAGAAAGTTAAATTGTTGTCTACATGTTTAAGAATCATTGACATTTTATTCATATCCATCACAGAAAAAAAGGGCAGAAAAATGCTGCTTTCCATCAAGCCAATTCACCATAATTATTTCCTGGCTGACAAGCTGCATGATTACAATTTATACTTTATCTTGCTAATTTATGGAAGATCTTCTAAAAGTGATTTTTTTACCTTCCAATGTATAAGCACAAGAAGGCGATGCTAACCCTACTTCACAGGTTTCTTCTGCCAGTGAAGTCCTAACTGGCTTTGGAATCTTCTTATGTTATTTGACAGTCCATGGTTTTGATTGATTAGTTGGATTTTTTTTCTTCATGTGATATTCTTTTTGGTTTTTCTCCACAAAATCACTTTCATTTTTTGCTCAGCATGCAGTCAGTGGAACATAAGAATACCAGCAAATTGGATCATTAAGAAAAAAATAAGAATACTTTCTTTTATCACAAAAAAGTACTGTTTTCTTAACACATTTTTTTCAGAATCGAAGGATTACTTACATTTGAAGATAAGCCAAAAAGTCTTGATCTATTCATTTCAGTCTTTTAGATTCAAATGCCGAAAATTATTGTTAAGATATTATTTATAACATCTTCCACAAATATGGAAAGAGCATCCACACAGTAATACCAAGGAAACAGTAACAAAGTAGAAGAAAACAGCTGAAATAAGAAAATTAACCCTCCACCTCTGTTCTCCAAGTGTCTTTTTATGTTTTCTTCTGTGTCCATTTGATATGGATAAATACTTGTGCATACAGTCCCAGTCACTTCAGTGAGACCATGACTTTAACCTCAGGCTCCGATCTAGAAAAGCATTCAAGTGCTTTGAGTCTTACCAAAATCAATGTTGGATTACTCACAGACCTAAAAAGCATGTGTTTAAGCTTCTGCCTGAACCAACTACAGTGTTCATACCCACCTAGGGGATATAAATACACATTGAGAAAGCAGGTAAAAATGTCAACCATTAGAGCAGTACTGCTCTCTTAGTATTAAGATCATACCGTGGAAGGCTTTAACCTTGGTAAATTAAGCCATCTGAGACAAAGTTTTCCATACCCAGATGCCTGCCTTAATTCCCTCCAGCATACTCACATAATGACTGTAACTTGAGAGGAAACACAGCAAAGTGCTGATTTCTCTCCCTATCTCAGCGCTTTCATTTCCATGCAAAAAAAAAGGGATAATCAAAAGGAACAAGAACAGAACAGACATCAATTTCAGAGAGTTCCTCAGACTCCAGCTTACCAGGGAAACACCATGGCACATTGCAGAAAGTCCAGGTGAAAACACATTTCTCTTGTTCTATCCAGCTCTAGAATGACTTAGATTGATAAGAGCACTTTTCACACCCAGCAAGGGAAACTTCACTTTAGTATGGGCACTTAATTTCCTCTCAAAGAGGCACATGATTCTGTGAAATATCTTCTATCTACCAACATCTGCAAATTTTTATTTCCACATGCACAGTGCAACATTTTGATTCTGTAATGGGATATTAAGCCATTCAGAGCTGTAAGGCAAGCCTATCTAGATCTTCTTACAGGACTTTCCTCACAGATAACCCAAAAATCCAGATTTGATTAAAATGTAAAGTATAATCCTAGCATGCTTACATTTTAAATACGGAGACTCCAAAGCAACATGATGAGAGAGAATATGGGGAAGTGAGGCAGGTTTAAAATCAGTTCTCCCTGGGGCCAGCATGTCCTTGCAGTTGAGTACTTGCCACTAAGCTTTTCTTCAGCAAAATCTGTGATTTCCCGAAGAGCAAACAACATTGTCCATTTTCTGGGGAGCAGCCAAGACTGTTGTAGGCAGAAAAGCTCCCAAGGTGCTACAAGAGTAACGGGCAGAAAACATACAGAGGCAAATCTCCACACAGAAGCAGGAGCAGAGGACCAGACAGCTGAACATGATGGATAAGGAGCTCCTTATGAGCCAGAGGATGCTATGTAATCTCCTTGCCACCAGGCATTTCGGGACAATGTGGTCACTCTTCTCTTGAAGTTACATAACACAATAGTGAAAATACAAAGGAAAACAAATACTACCCATCACAGACTTCCTGGAAAAGTGATAACAGTATGCACTGGCCATGGTGGTTGGTAAGGTTGGGACAATTTCCCCCCTAATTAGTCTTTGCCAATGGGGGGGTGAATATAGCATAGGTTCAGAACAAGAAAAAGAGGTACTATCTACTCTGGCAATGGTACAGTAACTGGATTAGGATGCTGAGAGACAAGAACATGAGTGGAGATTGTGAGAAAGAGACAGGAAAAATGTTGAGATTATCATGATAGACAAGATGATGAAAATACTGTACAAGGAAGCTGTACACTGAGCAGAGGGATATTTTGTGTGGGGGCTGGGGACACCTTTCCCACAACTGAGCAGCAAACACAGCAAACAAGAGGTAGGAACGGAGAAATATTTTACTGTTAAAAAGCATTTCCCAAAGAACAAGAAGTACCTGGGACTCTCAACTCACAATATTCCTACTTTAACTTACCTTGAAAAATGCATGCTTAGTCTGACTAGGTAAATAGCCTGCCTTTACACAGGATGATGACTTTTTAAAGCTATCTGCATATTTAATTTTTAGCTTGACTGGCAGATATCAAAATGTACAACGAACGGGAAAACTTACACTGAGTATACTGCGGAGCATTTTCAGAATTTCACTTGTTTGAAAATTATATTCTGTTTGTTCTTATTGAAGAGATTGGAAATTACAGAACAAGATCAATCTTAAATTATACACTAAAGGTATGCTATAGCTGCCTGACAAAAAAATTGTAAAAGAAAGGAAAGGTCAGACAAAATGTGGCCTCCATACAGCTTTAGCTTAGTTTCCTTAACATTTTAGAAATGTTCAAAAGGAGACAAGCATGCTAGTGAATTCAGAGCATGTGAAAAGCACGGTCTGAAAAATGTTAATGGGTAAGACATTGTAATAATATGTCACAATTGTTTTCAAAGGCAGATCTTATTTTTATAGGCAAATACAAATCCGGTAACTAGTCAGGAAAGCATTAGCTTTTTTTTTTGTGTATGTGTGTGTGTATATTAAAATCAGCAAAGAATGAAGTATTATGAATCAATGAAGTTTAAATGAAGTTAAGTTCAGATTTGGGCTTAGTGATAAAATCCCAAAATCAATTAAAAGGAAGCTCAAAATTAGAATTCAAATCAATAATAACTAACACATATGCAATATTGATAACGTAGGTAGCTTTAAAATGGTTTGTATAAATAATTCAGATTTGAGCCCAGAAACTTATTGTGCCTGAGATAAAACTCATGCTAATTTAAAAACATGTATATTAAAACCCCCATCATCATTTTATATTTGTTAAATACAAAATTTATTTCTCTTAAAAAATATATAGAAAAATTTCAAACTAATATTTTGTAAGAAAGTGTCAGTGTTCATGAAATTTAGAGAAGTGTCCTCAGCTAAAACCCTTCCCAAGACTCCAGAAATATCAGAGGCCTTTTTGTTACTCACCATGCTCATTTTTTAAATAGGAGATGGAGTCAGAAACCTTTTCATGACTTACATAAGCTTAGTGGAAATACATCTCATATGAAAGTCAAGGACTACTTTGATGGTTACCTTTTCTTCCAATTTTTTTTTTTAATCTGTATACATGAACAGGTCAAGGGTTTTTCATGGAACAAACTGAAACAGTGTAACAGCTTTAATTTAACAGAAATATTGAGAAAAAAAATGTGCAACTTTTATACACAGCCTAAGCATGATTCAATTTTTAATGGCTGGACAGTTTTAAACACATTTGGCTTCACATTATACATTATAAGCAAAACCCTGTCCATTTCCCCTTTTTCCTGTATGAAATGACACTTTGCACGACTTTAATGACACTAAGTGACTTTATGTAAGACACAACTTATAATTTGTGAGAATGGGAACTTGAAAAGGTGGCAGATTTTCCTCAAAATTGTATGGTTTTACTTTTAACAGCCAATAAAGAAACTGGGCAAGCTCAACATAAAAATACATCTCTTATAAACTTATGACAATTTCTGAAAAAACAGTAAACTTCAAGAGCAAGAAAAACAACAACAAGAGAACAACAAATAGAAACATCCTCTAAAGCACATTGACTTGCTACTGAAATGAAAACCCAGGATTCCTCTTTCCCACATCCAAGAGCTCTTCACCACACGTGCAGGTACCAACCCATGCTTAGAGGTGCAGCCTTTCTGTCCTGTGCAGCACTGTATGAGCTGCACACCTCAGCTCTGGGGGTGTCCAGCCTATCTTTTGCAGGCCTGGGACTTTTCTTACCGCAAGTTTAGAGAGCAGCAATGAACTGGCATTGCCATCCAAACTCCAGGTGCTGCAGAGCCACAGGGAATAGGAACAGAGCAATCAGGTGAAATATTATGGCCAAAGAAGGAGCCATAAATAAGAACTCTACAGGTCTGACAGGGCTAGCACTAGAAGTGCTGATAGCCAGTGACTCTGTAATAAAACTAAAAGCATAACTGAAGGAAGAGTGACAAATTTAAGATGACATGAGAGGGGGAAAAGATTATATGCAATGAAGATGCTCTCCTACCCACTTTCACTGCTCAAAAGGATCAGGAAGGGAAGAGGAAAAAAAGCACCTCATAAGAGTTACAAGATGTTTTTACAAGGATATATCATTTGCTACAAGAAAAACTGGTATTGTTGTGCCCCTTCCCATTCAGGGCTGAATTTAAATGCTTTCAAATTTCTAGCCTCATTTGAAATGCAGTAGAGATCTATAGACTTATTACTGTCCTACATCATGACATTGCAAAATATGCCAGCACTTCCTAGGGAGGCCTACCTACCTCATTGTGAGGCTGTATTTAATTTACTGCCTCTTATCAGCTACAAATCTCATTTGTCACCATAGTTCTTAAGGTTCCTGCCTTCCACTGAGATTGCTCCACTTTCCCACAGTCTACATTTTCAAAAGATGAATCTCATTTTCTCGTCTTCCTGCCCACCTTTCTAATATCCCCAAGACCTCTTTATTTTGTTCTGTCCTTTAGTGTTATTTTCAATGGCTCTCAAGTTAGTACCAGTATTCAGGCATTCCATTCAAAATCTGCTGTCTTTTCCCAATAATTCAAAAAGATATTAAATAATAATTATTAATATGGGATTTTGAAGAAGTTAGACATCATTTCCAACAGCCTTTCTCTTTCATCTGCCTATTGTTACCAGTAAGCAAAAATTAGAAAAGCCTTCATAGTTAAGCCAGGGTCATTTGAAACAGAAATAACATCTAAATAGTAATATGTATGAAAGGATAAAAAAAAAAAAAAAGAAAAGAAAACAGTAGAGTTTTTTAAAGCATTTGAGGAAAAAACTCAAGATATTTCCTCTTTAGTTAAAAAGCTGCTGCTCTTATCCAAGAAGCTAAATAAGCAGTGAACCTAAACCACAAGTTGAGAGGAGGGATTTAATACAAACTAACTAAAATCCTATCACAGCCATATACATACTGCATTCATTATAATAGAATAAAAGCTCAATTGTTCCCTTATCTCCTCTCACTCAGGGAGAAATTGCTACTTTCCATTAATGCAAAAGAATGCAAGGTATTTCATTTGAACATAGATCCAAGCCAGGTACTACGAACCCCTTCCCATGCGAACCTGGAGAAGCCCAAAGGGGTTCTGGCAAGATGCTCAGATTCCCATTTCCCAACACCCACAGACTGTGACTAAACTACCTGCCAGTGTGCATTCTCCCTCACACAAGTTAAGTTAGCTCTCAAGTTTTTTATCTCACGCCTTCTGGCTAACTCTGTTTGGGTTAAGGGAGTGCAATTGCATGGTGTTTCCATATTGTCATATATCCAGGACCATGTCTATTATACCAGCCAGCTTAAAGAGAGGGAGAGAAAGAATACATGTTAATTCCCCTGATAAAACTACAGCTAGTGTAACTTGGAGCAAATCAGTGCTTAAGCTTCAATTTTCTTAGAAAACTGACAGTCACTTTCCCAAAACTGATGCTGTAACATTACTCTACATGAGCCAAATCTATATTACAGACTATTCTACCAGGGGTTTTTTTCAGATTTTGAGTTATCACTCTTCCATTTATTGCTGTTTTGTTCTTCATAGAAGGTGTCAGTGAGGATTACCACTTGCATCTCTGCTTGTGATATCACTGAAATGTGACGATGTAAGGATTTATCCCATTTGTACCACACTTTAATGATTGTCCTAAATGCTGCCCTTTGCAATCCATCTCTGCCAGACATAACTGACAAGATAAGTACAAAGCAGCAGTCGTACTGATGCTTGGGACTGCCTCTTCAGTGCAGTAGGAAAAAATAGCAATTATTATGTACTAGACAAACTCCACAAAAATGTTCACAGTGAGCCCTTTCGGTTGGTCAGTTGTTTGGGTTTCCTTTTTTTTCCCTTTTTACTCAGCCACTAGCTTAGGAAAAACAAATGAACTAAACCCAAAAGTAAAATCCTCCCCACCCCATCTGTTTTCAATACAAGTTTTGAATATTTACACATGTGCTTTGCTCCTAAATGCCAGCTTTTGGCTCAAAGATAATTTTTTAAAGCCAGACTGTAAATACGTATTCAAGAAGAGAAATGCTGAAGAACCTTCTTTCCAACCTCACAGCATCCCAGGCATTGTGAGGAAATGTCAGTTGAAGCAGGAATTACTGAATTAATCCAAAATCTGGTGATAAAGCAAAATAAGCATTCAAATAGCCATGATGATAGCACTACTGGCTTTTACCTTCCAGATTTTTTTTTTTTTTGTAATTGTTTTGAATAACAACAGAAGACTTCCATATAGTTCTTTCAGGGTAGTGAATGCTTATTAAAAACAGACAGTAGCTGCTCTTAATTACAATGAGAAGGGAAGGGGTAGATGGACCAGGCTTAAGAGTGAGTACAGTATTAGGTGCACAGTGTCATCTAGAGGCTAAAAAAAATCTCTTCATAATAAGCTTTACAGTGAGGGCCTGAGTTTTTTTCCCTTGCTCTAATAACTAACACTTATGTCTCCTTGGCTGGTCACATAAATTATCTCTACAAATATCTTGAACTGGAGACCCACTGTGGTCGTTCTGAAAGTCTGCACCAACACCTGCAGAGAAGGGCAGGAATGCTTCACTGCAAGGTACACCTAAGTGACTGGACTGTGTGTGACCAACCTCAGCAACTCTTTTCTCCTTACTCTTTTCTCCTTATTCTCCTCCAAATAGTTTTCACCACAGGGATCAGCCACTGTTTGTCACCATAAACAGGCAAAGATGATTGCATTTGAACAAATTTGTGGTGACTAGGATGTATACCACTACAGTTTAAACTGTGAATTCATGTAATCTTCTCCATTTTTCTAGGACTATCATATAAAACCAACATTCAGTAAACAGGACATAGTAAACCTAGATAGAAATACTCCATCATTATTGTTATGAAAGACACAAGAGAAAGAAAAACACCGTTTTTTGAAAACACCTGGAATATATTCTAACAGAAGAATCTTAACTTACTAACCAAATGAGAACATGAAGGATTTGTATCATCCCCAGTATTAATACATGACAATCTATAGAAAAAGTTGAGTTTTCAATCTGTATGTAAGGGTATACTTCTCACGTTTGCTTGCTGTATTCTATTGTTTCCAGAAGAATGATCCCCACTTTAATACATACAAGAAAAAGCACAACACATCTGACGACTGCCTGACATGTTAGGCAGAGTGTTTACTGCAAACAGAGTCTACACTGATTAGTATCACACAAAGAGGAAAAAACACTGGCATAAAGGCAATTATGCACACAAAAATATTTCAGATTTGGTACCGGCATGGTAGAAACCTTGTCTGGTTTCTACTGAAAAAAAACCCAAATAAACCAGCAAACCAGTTGGAAGTATGTTATGAAAAGTTGTGCAGACTCATTCAGGGGTAGTACAGGTAGTACTGACTCATCAGACAGAGAGAGAGAGAGAAAAAGTGGTGGAGCACTGCACTGAATCAGAAAAACCTCTTAATGCATCTATACACCTTTGGAAAGAAAGAGGGGGTGATGAGTCAGGCACATTTTTATTCCTTCTTAGCACTGAATAATCACAACTCCTGCACCCAAAGGATGCAGTTCACCTGTAATGAATGAAGGTATGAAGTCTGGTACATGGTGGTCCAATCCACATTCATGAGAGAGGGCATCTAGTGACAAAAGAGTAGAGTTAATCTGGCAGTTCAGCACCCTGTGAGAACTAAGGCTTCCTTTGTTCTCAGTAGCAAGAATATAGTTCCTTTTATCTTAGTTAAAACAAAGTTCATCTTCTCCTTCAACCTAAAATAGGTATTACCAACCCTACACCTTCTTGTAACTTGCAAGAAATCTATTTATATATTCTTTTTATATTGCTCATAGCATCTGCAATAGTTGAAAGTAAGTGGCAATTAAAACTTAAGCATGTATATTTCCATAATAATTTTTTCTGTCTGCAATTCAAACCAACACAAAAGAAGAACAAAAAGTGGGAGAAAAAGAAATTTCGAGTAATTTATCTGCTATTTCCCCTTCTATTTAGAGTTCACTTCACATGGGTGTCTGCAGGAACTGTCTGTGCTGGAAGAGGAAAGAACCTACTTGTCTGCTAATTCTGTAGTTCAACAAGTAAGTTCAGTGTTGATATAAATATAAATATTGAACATATAGTATTATTTATGCTTTAAAAATTGTGTCTATAGTAGAAAAAATATCTAAATCCTAAAAACATTTAGAAGTAATAAGAGTAACCAGAAAGAATAGAAATATATATTCCATCATAAAGCATGGAAGCCAGAAGCAATCAGCACATTGGTCTTCCCCCACATCTCCAGAAGTACAATGAATTTTAATGTAAAGTGTTAAAATTTAAGAATGAAAGTGCTGAATAGAATTATTTATAGAAGTAAGGACTGCACAGCCAGCACTTCACTGAAAACCCACACCTCCAAAAACGGCAATGGGTCTTAAGAAAGGACGGTGAATTTATTCTATATAAAGGATCATATTTTTTATTTCAGAGAGGATTTCTTCTTTTCATAAATTTGGTACCTTTAGGCTCCTACTTCACAAATTTAAACTACAAGCTTCGTAGCCTGCTAGTTTGTAAAACAGTAGCTCTCCAACATTAATGTGATGTCACATTAAACAAATTAGGGTACTTTTCCAGTTTGTTTGCATTTATACATTCATTTTAAAATGGTGTTTTGATTGACTCCTATGCATCGAACAGAGACTTTTTTTCATTTCTGTCCCCTCATACAATGAGGCCAGAGCACTGTTAAAGATTAGCAGGAGGACAGTATTTAAAGTAAGCCACAAGTTGGAAAAGTGTCTTGACTAGGGGTACTAGGTCTCTTCCCATAGAAATAGACTTCTCACTCATGAGTTCTCAATTAAAGCCAAAGTGAATCCACGACACACAGAAAGAGAGATTTTCACAGGCAGCAAGATTCACATCTTGGGTTTTATTAAAGTACGATTTTTTGCC
This sequence comes from Oriolus oriolus, assembly GCA_013400235.1. NCBI lineage: Eukaryota > Metazoa > Chordata > Aves > Passeriformes > Corvidae > Oriolus > Oriolus oriolus. The sequence continues at coordinate 76,572 of VXBT01001442.1, read as the reverse complement.
AATAGCTTCTTCTGTAACCCTTGACAGTAAATGCTCCTGAGAATTCAGCTTGCATACATATGAGAAATACAGTGATCACACAGCTTTTCAGTATTTTTAAAGCAACATTCAGAAAAGAAAAACAAAAGCTGTTTAAAGCATAGAGATGAAATCAAGGTGTGCACAGTAAAATTTCTTTTGTCTACCAAAAGAGCAATTCAGAGAGATGATTAATGGTTGCATGTAAAGGGTATTGAGGAAACATTACTAGAAAACATTTCCATTCCAAACAGATCTATTTGTCAGCTCTCCAAGTAGACTATTATGTGCTGCAGGTAATTGAAAGTAAAATAATAAGATTCACAGAATACCTGATATTTCTATTTTATATCTGAATACTTAGAGGTTTCCAATACCCATAACATTGTGTCTACAGTATGTAATCAACCACCGGCATTCTCACTTGGTCATCCAGATATTTTAAAAATCATTCACCACATTCTGAATAATTTATGGTTTCAGAGCAGAATTCCAATCGGACTTAGATGTTGCAGTTCACAGAGCAGGGTATTTATTTCAACTGTATAAAAAGTCCAGTTTACATTAATATGCTAAGCTAAAATTACAGGGACAAAGTCAGTTCAAATGTCTCTGCTTTGGGGGTATAACACATCACAGATCAGAGGAAGGCAGCTGAAAGTAGTCAAGTTCTTAAACCAAAACAGGTATCAGAACAACTAGCTGGAAACTGAGAGGTTTCAGATTAGTTTCCAAATAATGGAAAGGAAAGAGTTACCTTAAGTAAACAGGAGGCACTACACAGGCTGGATGGATTGCAATCACATTAAGAAAATCCACTGAATCCCCTGCTGGACAAAAGCATTAACACATATTCCCCCTCACTATTCCAACATTATGTTCACACTTATATTGAAGCAATAGGATGGTGGTCCAAAAATAGTTATTTGAAATTCAAAGTGAGTGGCAAAATAACTGTTGTTTGATTGACTGAAGATTTTTAATTTGAAATAACTATGATTACCAATTTTTGTAAAATTATTTTCCTGTCATGTCAGATTGTCGTGGTTTAAGCCCAGCCAGCAATCAAGCACCAGCACTGACTTGCTCACTCCCCCACCAGTAGGATCAGGGAGAGAACTGGAAAGGCAAAAACTGGAAAGCTCATGGGTTGAGATAAGGTCGGTTTAACAGGGAAAGCAAAAGCTGCACACACAAGCAAAGCAAATCAAGGAATTAATTCACTGCTTCCCATGGACAGGCAGGTGTGTCAGAAAGGAGAACAGACAGGATGCCAAGTGTAGACATTGTGTATGTCAGCGCTAACCACAGCACTCCCATCTAAACTTTTTCAAACTCAAAAAAGTGTAATGCTTTCCTTATTTGTTGCTTGACATAGAACTTACTCTCGCTGCCAATGCACATCTTGCTCTCCAGAGAGGTAAAATGGCTTCTTACAGCACTTCTCCGTGTTTTGCAGCCGCTTTTGGGGAAAGAAGATTAAATATAAAATGGTTTTAGTAATGAAAAAAAAGAAAAAAACCACCAACTTTTCTCTTTACTATCTGCCAGACCCTGAATCATTCCTTGTATAGCAGGGATGGTTTCAATCACAGAGTGCAACATTCTCAGCTAAACCTTGTTCCTGAAAATGTGTTTTTTCATTTTTCCATGCAATTACACTGTTACCCTTCCTCATGGCTGTGATAGATATAAAGAACACCACTCTCCTTTTCCTAAATCTCACGGAAAACCACTGTTATGAAATTTCTATTAATTTTGCTTGCCCTCAAAAAGTCAAAATTTGCTTTTAAGTTTTTCATCTGTGGGCTCTACTACAGCTCTGTAATATGATTGCCCTTTTCATTTCATGTGCCCAGTAATTCAGAACAAAAATATTATAGCTCTACACAATTCCATGAATTTAAAACTCCCTCTGTTCTCTGAGGTGGAGATCTACTTGTTTTCCAATATATTCTGACACTGAAGCAATAAAAATCCTCCATCAAACCTGTCCAAGTTGCAGCTTTGTAAGTCTCTAATAAATTCTATTTACTTATCTATGGGGGTTTTTGGGGATTTCTTTTTTCTTAACTAAATTGAAATACCATAAATAGTTAATTGCTCTTTAATTAACTTTATTTTGCAGGATTTAATTCTATTATAACTCCTTTATCATATATCTTTTATTTAGAAGATACTTCAAACACATTTATCAAGGTTTATTCCACAATTAAAAAAAGAATGGTAATTTAAAGTTGATCATTGACCTCATAAGATGTTATGATAGTAAAAGTATTTTCTTATCTGCTATCTGTAAAATTTGACAAAAATCCTGTAAGATTTTTTTGGTAGTTAAATACTCCTGAAAATTTATTTTTCCCACTTGTGCTTGGCTAGTCAGGTCTTGGCAACTACACAGACTGTATTAGAACAGAATTAAAGTGAATGCTGGAAGTGATCACAACTGAAGCCATCTTCTAACATGTTTTTAAAGTTTAGTGGATTTTGTTGTTACTGATTTTGTTTGCTTTCAAGATTTTGAGGAATAAGTAACCAAAAGACACTGTATAATGGCTATAATTTTAATTTTATTTTGTCTTTCGACCATATCTTGAAAGGCCGCATGACCTTACAGTTTTGCTCGCCAGAGAGAGATGAAGATCGTGAAATATCTCTTGCTGTTTTTTCCTAATCGATTAATAGCTATCTAGTTTTTTCAAAACCATCTCTGTTTAAGAAAAAACAAAAATCAATAATATGTGTTTTGATGAAACTAGGCTCTCAGGAAAAAGAAAAAAAGCCACAGATAAGCTATAATATTATGTTGCAACTTTCCTGTTCCTAAACTCATTCTGTTGCTCCAACAGACTTCAGCAACAAGCAGAAAGTGTGACAGAAACATCTTGGGACATAATCTCTTCAGTTTGCAGAGGCTTTTTTTCTTGTTATCTTAAACACCATCAGTACTGTAAAACTTAAAAGTTAGCAGCACTAACTCAGAGAATTACCTTGCTAATTCTTTTAAAATTCTTCAATGCCAGATTCCTTGAGAATTGTTTAATTTTTGTAGCTAAATAAGAAACTATAGGCCTGAAATCTGACGGGAAATAAAGCACATAACATCTTTCCCAACTTTAGCTTCCACTGTCAGATCCAGAACTTGGTCCTGAGGTCCCTGAAGAATGAAGGGAGATCAGAAAGATGGGAAGCACACTGAGCAGGGTGCTGGGTAAACAATGCAGAGCTGAAAGGCACTTGGTGGGTGCCATGTGTGTGTTGCAGACTCTTGGCTGCAATGTATGTTCATCAGTTTGTTGCTGTTAAGTTGCCCATGTGGCCATACCCAGGCATGCAATGCATGACATGATGATTGAAGGGACCAGTATGATGGCCAAAAACCAGCCCATCAACAGGGAATGTGGCTGGCAATGGACACAGAGTGGCAGCTGCACACAAATTCACACTCCCCCTCATCCCCTCCACCACGGTGTTTTGCATTCCAGGACTCTGGAATCCAAATAACTCTTCCTTTTGCATTTAGGTCCTTTTTATTAAATGCCTTGAATGCATATCTCAAGTCTTTGTTCTTTGATACCTACTCTCAACACTCTTGAACTAGAAGGTACACTCAACTTAGAGATGTGCAAACAACACTGAGAGTGTTTCTGTAAGCACTAAATTAGTATTTATTCAAACAAATCTGCTTTCTGAATCATTGTTCTCTCTTAGCTACCTATCTAAATCAAAGCCAAGCCCATTTTTGCCTAGAGATACTAAAATGTTTATTCTTGTCCTTATCCCTATTTGCTGTAGAGTTTACCATTAATTTTCATTTGTCGTCCACTGTCTGCATTTCATAACTCATAATTTGTAACAACCTCTGTGAAACTCTCATTTTTTTATAACACACTATATATTTAATATGAGAGAAATGCTTTTACTCCTACTGCTATTTCCAACAAGGACATTAAGGTTTTATTCTGGGTGTATCAGAATGCACTGCTGACAAGCAGAAAGGCACCAATAAATTATTCAGGTCATTCTAAGTGAATGCCAATAAAATCTTCATATACATCGGCATTTATTTTGGAATTTAGCATTTGAAGCATTACTCTAGTTTTAAGCATTACTTTTTTGTATAATGGATTCACTTTTCCTCTCCTGTTCTGCCTAGGTAGACCTAGGTGCATTTAATTATCACGAAAGATGAACTAGAAATAATATAAAAAAATAAAAATAAAAAATAAAAATAAAAATAAAATCATCGTCATCATCATCATCATCCTTTTCATTCCCTAAAAATAATCTATGAGGGGTCTTCTGCACAAAGCACTGCTGAGAATACTTTATCTCTCCAGAATCCCAAGGCATGAAGACATTGCGTAGCCCATTAAAATATGGCTACTTCTCCTTTGCATTCTTTATACTTTCCAAATTTATAACTATTTAGGGTCATGATATCATGGACATTAAATCTTACCTTCAGATTATTCTGTTTCACTGTAGAACACAAGACACATATTTGCTGGTGAGAGGTGAAAGTCAAACAATGCATTTCTAAGAAAGGTCGAAAGGGAAATTAATTGTTCAAGGATATGTTCATGGAATATTCCTATGTTCACAAATAGGAATAGATTATTTGGCAGAGTAACAATGAAAAGCAAAATGTATATGACGAGTCCAATTTATTGTATAGACATCAGCTCTACATTCATGGTCTGTTTCTTGGGTTTGTTATTCTGCAGCATAACACAGACATGAAGACGTGGGCCTGACCTAGGGCTTTGTGGTCAGCGTTGCCCTCAGAGTCCCTGTATGCGATGCACTACCATCGCAGAAAGAAAATTCATACTGGGAAATTGAAAGTTCAACAGTCCTCAGGTACCAGCTTTCTAGGGATCTGTGCTTTTGGTCTGGACAATGTTTTGGATATACATATTGATAAGAAAGAATAATATATGCACTTGTTATCAAATTAGGGTATAACTTCGGAAGCAAAACAAAATGAGATGTCTATAAAGCAGGAATAAAATTATTTGTATTAGTCTGATTATAACCTCTCCTCATCCTCTGAAAACCCAGTCTTTATATTTGTTCAGTAACAAGGTTAAATTTTCAAAAGCTTCCTGAAATACTGAGTGCAATTTTGAGTTTCAATATGTGCTTTAAGACTAATTTTTTAGTATTTCATAGACTCAGGGTTTGATTTTTAAGTGTTCAGAAATATATTTTTAAAAATAGTCTTGGAATAGTGGACCAGGCATAACACACAATGCCAAAGACCCAGAAAAGTAGTTACATCTCCACTGAGATAACAGAAATCATAGTATTGTAAATATGAGAATCGGCAATTACACACTGCAAGACTAGACTCTAAAAGTACTTCAGAACAAGTGTTGCTCCATGAACAAGTATGATAAGAAAAATCGCTTCACATTAGAAACAAAGGTGTGTCTAAAATGCTTCCTTGGGTCCTAGTTTTCATGATTGATGGTCTGGCTTGACTCTCTAAAGCAAATGCTGATGGCTTGCTAAAATGAACTCAGCCTTTGATTCGCAGGTGTTTCTGATTGTGTTTCTCTTACTTTTGGTTCCTAGCAGACACACCACTCCCTATTTTCAAGCCCAGAGAACTGACCTAAACTCAAAAATTCATGCTAAATTCTGGCATTAACATTACTGAACGTGGCCTTCTTCTCACCCCACCAAGCACACATCCTTTCAAATTTTGTTTTTTTTTAATTTTTGACCACCAGAACTGGTGGTTAAGGGGGAAGAAAAACTCTCCTGTCTTGTAATATATCTTTGTAAATATTTTTTGTTTTCCTATAAGTGAATTTCTCTCCATTACTAAGAGAAGCTACAGTATCTATCCTGCTATGAATGCTGTGTTCTGTCCCTAATTATTTATTGAGCAGGAAATTCTTAAAAATCAGTAAAACTCTTATTACAACAGTTCTGATAAAAGTTCTCATAAAAACTTCATTATCTTAAAAGGGAAGATATTTGCTCCTGAGACTCTCTTGCTGGCAATGTTTTAGCTACTCAAAACACAGCAGTGACTATAAAGTGTAGGTGGTAATCCACCAGGAACCTTCTCTGTGCCTCCCTAAGAGTACATCATGTTCTAGCTATAAAAAACCACTGTGTTTTAAACTGTATATATTTTGAGAGTTGTTTGAAAACAACAACATAAAAGTTTAATAGCCATTGCATTTCATTGATTCTTTCTACACACATCCTCACTATTTAACATGTTATACCTCAAATTATCTATTTTTAATGAAATTACATTTACACACCATCTAGTGGCCAGCACGTAACCCTTTCCTTATAAGCTTCCCTGATTATTTTGACAGGATCTAATACACTGTTTCTAATAAACACAGAATATTAAGAATACTTTGTATTAAAAAAAAAAAAATTAAAACCCCCCTCGTTTTCCCAAAAGAACAATGAGATAAATCTTCTAATATTTTCTTCAAAACTCAGTAGGATGGTAAGGCTGGAACAGATTATGGTTCGTCACCATTCTTCCTTTGAAACTGGACCATATGTTTCACAGTAGTCCATATTATTTTCATGGGTATTTTAAAGAGTGTTCTTTCCTTAAGGTTTATTCAAAAGATGAGGTCAGACTTCATTTAAGGGAAAATTTTTATATTATCATTGGACAATAACACAGAGACGAGAAATTTGTATTTACAGAACTGTATGAAGAAATTATATATTAATAAGCCAAAGCATTTGAAAATATGAAAAAGAAGATTTGAAATACGAGTTGTAAATTTTAGCTTACCTCATGCAACTGAAAATTGACATGGTTTTGAAAAATTCCTAATTGAAATAAATCCCTTTGTTAAAACAGAGTCAAAATGCTTTGTGTATGCAAGTACTCCTTGTTGCTAAGGAACTGGATTCCTAAGAAAGCAGAAGGATTTTGCTTGTCTTTTAAAACAAATAAAGATAGTTTTGTCCTTAGCTTTACTCTAACAACAGGTAAAGAAACTTAATTGAAAACCTGTCCAGGATTTACCTAACATTCTTCAATGTATGTAAAAAAATTATTCTGGAATAAGAATTCACAAAGTTACTTCTGGCCTTTCATATTTCAGTGAAGAAACATAGCCTCACTAATATTTATTTGCTTATTTTTCAATAGAGGTTCTATTTGGATCCATTTTAGCTGTCTTCTCTCCTAGTTCAAGTATTTCAAAGCTGAGTATTTGAATATTAAAATTCCCCATTTGAGAGATGCACAGAATGTTTATGTAGCACCCCAAAATATCAACAGTGGACAATCAGCATTGAGCTACAAGAGGTGAGGAAGGATATTTCGTATTACTTTGGCTAAACTTCCGTGAATCAGTTAGTGCAGAGTATCCCACAGACTTGTATCCCTCCAGTACCTGCTAGCACTTAAGACAATGTGCACTTCTTTTGCTAAACAGTCGTGTCAGTTTAAGAGATGGTTGCCACTTCTTGGCCCTAATTCTGAAAACACTTTTACTGCATTTTATTTCTGTGTGGTTTTTCATCTACAAGGAAAGTACTCCTGATTACCACGAGGGCTGTTGTGATGAGAACATTTATATCTGGATCTTCAGTTTTTGTTAAAATGACAGGAGAGGCAGCTTTGAAGTGCATCCCCATATACCCTTTTTTTTACTTTTTCTCTGTTCAAAAAAAAAAAAAATATTTTATGAGCTAACAGAAAATTCTAGTCCCTAATCTCTACATTTATAAGGTTTCGCAGACATGGTTAAATTGCTTGAGAGCACTGTATGTGTTTTCACATTAAATCTCTGACCTTTATGAGGTTTCCCTGTCACAATTGATTTTATTCTGTGGAAAAAAATAATTAAATCACTTATCCTCAGAAATAAAGGCTTTAAAATTCTCTCTCCTCCGCCACCCTCCCCC
>VXBT01001442.1:0-68549 GCA_013400235.1 Oriolus oriolus | reverse complement strand
ACTTTCTTAATTTTGCATTTCTCAGACTTTATGTTGTGGAGCACCATTATTCCTGCACGATCAGTTTCATATTTTTCATTGTTCTTTCAAAGAACACCCTAAAAAGCTCAGGAATTAGATTCACAGTGTAGTGACTACTCAGGGTACTCAGATGTCCCAAATAGCTGCTTTCCAATGCAAATGATAGTAGAGTGATCAAAGTGATCCATAAATCTCTCTTTTCCCACTTTTCATAATTTTTTACCATTAAAAGAAGCTTTCAAGAAATCTTTTTTCATAGCTGTACTTACACCTTCAATAGCTTGTAATGGAGGAAGGTAATGGGAACAGCATAATTGCTAGAATCAAGAAAGAACATGTCTCATACTGCACTGTTCAGTCAAGTGGGTGAACAGATGAAGATAGATAATGATGAATTAACTCTATCGTGGTGCTGAATTCCTTGCAGCACTCCAACCAGCATTTCACAAAAACTTACACTTTTTCACTGCATAGGGACAGGAGCTGCAGTATCACAACAAAACAACCAGCATTAACAGATGACAGTCACCAACAGGTGACTGGGAAGTGCCATTAGACTGCTCAGCTGAGACAAAAAGGCAGGGAAAAGGAGGGAGCCACTAGGCTGTCTGTTCTGAGACTCAAAACAGGAATATTCATACTGACACTGGCAACAGAATAGGAAATGTTGCATTTGTCAGCTAAGAACACACAGTGCTGCATCAAGAAGAGAATTGTTAAGCTGCTGATTTTCTCCTCTTTGGGAAGGACAGGAAGATATCAGGCTTCCTGTGTGACTTTCAGGGGACAATTTGGGGTATTGGCTAATATGCAGCAAAAATTCTTAATTCGTGTTTAGAGCCTTTAGTTGCAAACATAATTTAAGCATTAAAATGAGATAACTGTATTTATCCAAAATTAGGCTCTGTAACTGCTTCTTTTTTGCTTCTTTTTTTTTAAGGTAAAGAAGAAAACAAGTGATAGATAAACCTTCCCTTGTTAAAAGAACACATGCAATAAGTGCACAGATTAACTCACCTATTTGACTGAGCAATGAAGAACAGCAGTTTGTCTCCAGACAAGGGTGTTTAAAGTACATGGAATTTCTGCAACACAGTGAGAAAGAAACCACAGAGAAAACAATTATTTTGGGGTACCTCATTCCTTCACACTGAGTCCAATGCCCAGTGTAATAATGGAACTCACAGAGTGCTGTGTCCATCTCTGGGGTCCCCAAGATAAAAAGGACATGGACTTGTTGGAGCAAGTCCAGAGGGCCACTAAGAGGATCAGAGGGATGGAGCACTTCTCCTATGAAGACAGGCTGAGAGAGCTGGGGTTTTTCAGCCTGGGGAAGAGAAAGCCCCAGGGACACTTTAGAGCACCTTCCAGTAACTGAGGGGAGGTCTACAAGAAATTTGGAGACAGACTTTTCACAAGGGAATGCAGTGATACAACAATGGGGAATGACTTTATATTGAAATAGGGCAGATTTATATTAGATATTAGAAAGAAATTATTCACTGTTAGGGTAGTGAGGCACTGGAACAGGTTGCCCAGTGAAGCTGTGGATGCTGCATCTCTGGAAGTGTTCAAGGCCAGTTTGGACGGGGCTCTGAGCAGCCTGATCTAGTGGAAAGTGTCCCTGCCCATGGCAGGGGTGTTGGAAGTAGATGATCTTTAAGGTCCCTTCCAATCCAAACCATTCTGTGATTCTAAATATCTGAGATTATGCTGTCTGATTTTTTTCTAGGTAATTACAAAATAAAAGAAAAAGGAAAGATGACCTTATAATAATTACTGTAGTTATTGTTGCAGTTGGTGATTTGAAGTGTATCAAAAGACTTTGATGATATGTACTCACCACTATTTGTGATGACAGCTTTGTTTCACAGTGCCTCTGCAAAAGAAAAAGTTACCTTCATTGCCCTGAGCCATAAACCAAGAAAAGTCCAAGTAATGACTAAGAATAGCAACACAGCACACTCAAACCCCTTTTTTTTCTACAGTCTGTTTGCTGCAGACAGATACCATGAAGGTGTGGATTGTATTTTCTCATCTGGAGACATGACCTTTCTAGTCTAGTTCTGATACAAGTTACTAAAGATGTAATAAACTCTGCTTTGCCCCACACCCTGCAAACTCTTAGCCTAAAATATCCCAGCTGGCACTGGATCTCCTTGAACTGACCCAGCTCAGGCCCTCCTTCTGTTGGAAGGAACAGCAGCCAACAGAGTAAGGAGCCATAATAAAGTGTGGATTGGGTCATGTTTGGCTAACAGTTTGGCTGAGGTGTCTGCTAAGCTTCATTCACTGGCCGAATTTGCTACGTGGAAAAATTGTGGATGCTAAAATTCTGTGTTCTCACTAATTAAAATTAGGGTGAAGTTTTTTGGTGGTGGTGGCTTTTTTGTCGTTTGCTGTTTGACGAACTGCTGGTACTATCATGCATACTTCTCCATGAATTTATTAAGGACCTGACAAAGCATTTGCATGAATAACTCTGAGTTTTCCATATGCAGAAACTAACACTTGGAACCACCAGATTGTTTGGCCCAGGGAACAACACACCAGAGTTGACCCAACTGAGAACAAAAGCCTTGAATTTTTTCCTTCTTGTTTCTATCCTAACAAGTGTAACAGGAGTTTTCTCTATAAATCACATTTCAGCACTTGGAGAACTAAAGAACACAGGTTTAATTCAGTAAGCTGTCTGCATGAGGAATTACCACAACAGTCAGTACGCCTCGCTTCATGAGGGTGTGCAGATCATCTTTCATTATTTTCACTGCCACCATCTAGATACCCATGGGGTCAGAGTCTGAGGTAATATCAAAGTTAAAATCCAGCCGCTGATGCAGCTGTGAAGGAATTCAGTCTTGTGCTTACTAGTGATTCTGAGTTTAACTTATATAATGACTGTTAAGTCTTTGAGCGTTCATAAATATGTTTTCTTTCAAATGTTTGCACAAAGAAATGCATAAAAGCACCTGTGGCAAAAATAATTAAGAATCAAAAGCTAAATACAGACAATTTAACTGCCTAGTGTACCTTCATATGCATATTTTAAAAATGGTTATGAAGTAGATTTAACTTCAAATTATTAAACACAAAGGAATTAACAAGTCTGTAGGAGTAATTGAATTGGCTCAATTATTAGTAAAACAGTCAGAAGATAATAATCTTCCTCATTCTACTGAATTGACTAAATTGGCAAATGAGCTGAAGAACTGGCAAAGTTGAACAGGTTTCAAAAATCCTCTGGTGCTTGTAGCAATCAGGATTTATTTGCATATTTTCAAATAACCTGTGTTGTTTGACATCCTGTGTTATTAACATCCAGTAATTACAGGAAACACCCTCAAAATCATAGGGAGAAAAAGCCAACAAGATACTCTGAAGAAAGAAAACGAAAGCATACTTTGTTTCAAAAAGTGACTTCACAGCTCTCCAGTGCAAACGAACATCTCAAGTTAAAAAGTTAGCTCCTTATATAAGTACCCTGGAAAAAACTGCAACTTGTTTTCAAATATGCCAGGTACTGTCTGTTTCATAATTTTCAGCTCTGACCACTCACATTGGCTTTCATTTCTCTTTGCAAATGAGGAGAACTAATCACACAGTTAAAATTTCAGCAGCTGAAGTAGGAGCAGCAAAACTAGATCTTGTTCACAGGAGGGAGTGTTATCTCCTGGCCTTCATTTACTTTCAGAAGAAGGAGCAGAATGCAGGAGAGGAGCTTTCCCAGAGAGGGCTCTGCCTCTTTGTAAACATGGTGCTGCTGAATTTGTGCAGTGCTGCCTACAAACTGAATTAAAACTGAATTAAACTGGTTAAAACGGAATACCATCCTCCCTCCAATTTAAGGTGGTTTTTGTTTTTTATTTTTTTTTTAAATGTTCCAGAAAGTTTTTCCATTTACTCAGTCCCAGAGCTTCAATGCCAGCTGTGCTATGAAACAACTACAATTTGAAAGTTGTGGGTACAGACACCTGTGTCTTCCATGTAAGTGTATCCAAGGCACACAACAAAAGTTCTGGGGAGGAAATGGTTTGGTACTCCTGAGTTATGGTTACAGAAAATAGGTTAGTAATTTGCCCAAGACACCAAATAAAATCCTCCTTCTCCTTAACACAGTCTGCAGAAAGGCATGAGCTTGTTTGTTGTAAGAATAGAAATAAAAACTCAAAAGTAGTCTTCCATGGCTACTCTCAAAATTACTTGCATGGACTTAACCATGTGTCACCTTCCAACACTAGACATGAAAAGAATTCCACACAAATGGTAACGAGGTAAAAAGTGCATTTTTCCCATTCCATCATAAAGCACTAGATTAATGTGTTACATGAGCATCGTAGGAGACAGGTGAGCTATAGAATAAGCTGTGTGATATTAAAAAATTGGCCAGGGAGAAAGGTATATTGAAAAATAAAATGAGAGAAATCAGTGTTAAATGCTGCCCATGGAATATAGAGGGATGATGAATTGCACTTCTTTCATTACAGCTCTCCTGTGATATTCAGATAGGAAATAAAGTTTCCAACTCTAGTAATTGGAATGTTTGCAAGACAGTAAAAGAAGATTCAGAGATTTCATTTCCTCTTCTTCCTGAACTGCCATGCTCTGAGAAGGGCGCATCTGTAGAGAAGTGCAGATAGTATTGTTGACAACACCATCTGTAAAAGGGATTTGTGGTCTAACCTGCTTACAAAATAGGAAAAATTGGTGCACTTTCAAGCTCTTTTCCAGCCACAGGCAATATACAAGTAGTTGCCCTGCTGCTCTCATGCTTACAGGAACTACCAGCAGCCCTGTCACCAAAAACAGCAGGGAAAACCCTTGTCTGCATCTCTGATGTAAGAGCTCTGATCATATCAACCACTCTCACTCATTTTTCATTACTGTCTAAGCCTTAAATCTAAATTAAGTCTCTTTAATATATTATTAGCATTGAGTTTTCATAATAGAGCTATATAGTTTCAATTAGCAATACTTTTCAGAAACAGAGAAACCTCATGAATGCTCTCTTACTTTAAAGCTGGATTAGTTTTAGATGTCACATATTTAGGAGTTACATGTCTCTCTGTTGCATCAAATCTCATCATAGCCTGACCTCTGGAAGCAGTTCAGAGGAGTTCTTTTATTATTATTATTATTATTATTATTATTAGGAAAAGAGACACATAAATACACTCACAGACACTCACAGTCTTTGCAGACTTGATATGCTCACACAGAATATGGAAAATTTATAAGTTTTTTCATTATAGGAACCAAATCGGCAAAAGGTTTGAAGTACAGTGAGGCATAATTCCCCTCCATCACTTTAAAGAGCACTACAATAACATCTGTAAAGATAACCAAAAGCTTTAAATTCCAAAAGAACAAAGCTTTATTTAAAGACAAATGTGAAATAACAATGAATTTTTCAAACTGAGAATCGCAAGTGACTTGTTGAGACAGCTTAGAGCTACATGGGGGATAACTGTCCCTGCTCTGGCACACTGTGTCCTTGCCAGTGGGTCCTTACTTCCTGGCTTGATTTGAGATGAATCAACAGCTTCAAGTTGCAGCAAATGCTACACAGTCCTCTCTTGTCCCCAGAAGGGTTATTTTCCTTGATTGCGATAACTGGCTTCTCAATTCTCAGCAGTCCCTTTTCCTCAGTCTGAGAAATCTCTCAGTCCACAGGCTTCCAGACCTTTCTGAGGAAGCTGTTCTCCACAGCCTGTGAAAACCTCTCTCTTCCTCAATAATTGTTTCCACAGGAGAAATCCTGCCTTCCTTCCATAGGCACCGACATCTTTAATTTTAATTTTTAATTTAAAAGGACATATCATATGAACAGCAAATTAAGCATAAAGTGTCCATTTTTCAGTGTCCATAAGACAAAAGGCTTGTATATTCTTGTATATTGCTATTACTGGTATCCAGAGATTTTTTTTTTCTTTTAAGACCTTGCAGAATAACCTGTCTTGTCTTTTATCTTCAAGAATTTTTAGCCCCTAGAAGCACAGATGCATGCTGAATTCCCAGTCCCCCAGTTAATCTGTGCTTCGGGCTCAGACTGGTTCATGGTCACAGAATATTAGAATCATTAGGGCTGGAAAAGATCTCCAAGATCATCAAGTCTATCTTTTGACCAAATACCACCATGCCCACTAGAGCATGTTGTGAAGTTAAGTGGGTAGTTCTCACCATAGAAAATGATCCTGCTTCCTCAACACCTGAAACTCTCTCATTCCAAAATAAAATTTTGATTGCTGTATCAACCCATTGTATTTTAATACTCATCACACAGAAAAAAATCACCTTGCAAATTGCTTTTTCATTACATTAGTTGTGGAAATTCATCTTTTGAGAAGTAAGAGATAATGAGTTACAGCTACAACAAAAAGAAATTTCCTACTACATCTTTTCGATTTTCAGATATGTATTTATATATTCCAGTATATATCTCTGCTAAAAATCAGCTCAATATATTTGCTGACTAAGTGCAATTTTTACTAATAATTTAACAAAAGTACGAACCTGGGAAGTTTGAGTTAATGATGTTGAGCATTTCAGTGGGATCCTTCTTTTTTAAATTGTTGTCTATTACATAAGTAAATGGAATAAAAAATAAAAAGAATTGTATGTTATCTCCTGGCCTTCCCCAGCCAGTATTTGCATGTCCCTTAATGCTACTGTAGATTGGATTTCAAGGTGGAAGTCAGTACAGTCGGTAGCAGATCAAGAACTAGGAACTGACTCAAGAGCTGGGTGATGGCTCCTGCCCAGATACAGTGACCTCTGTAATACATAGAACACAGTACTCTTTTTTGGGTGCTGAAAAGGAGTTAAAGCACAAGATAAAATTGAAAGAACATCTAAAGAACATAAAGCAAAGTAGATCATACATAGGTCTCCACGTTTGGTTAGATAGGAGAGTTTCTGAGGTGTTTTCTGAGGGACCTGACCAGGAAAAGAACCAGATGGACTGTCAGAGGAAAGCATGGAACATATAGGAAATATAGGAAAAATGAAAAGAAAATTGTAACCAAGCTAGGAATTGACAAAGTCCCTCTACTGTCTTCATTAGTGATGTAGAGCTTCTGGCGTGACTGTCAACCAAAGATGGGCAGCAGCATCCAGACCTTGTCTGAATCATTAGGTGACTAGGGATTTATTTGAAGTCGTAAGTCCTCATACCACATTAGTCCAGTTTTACAGAGCAACTTCAGTGAAGTCAAAGACTTACAATAATCACCAAGCTGCCACAGCACAGTGGAGAAATGTCCCTCTCATTCTAACAGTTGGGCAGGTGGGGGAACTACTGTGTTGCAGAATTGAGAAAGTTGGTTTGATGTGTGGGCTTTGGCACATGGTGAGCATTTTTGCAAGGAAGTATTTTACTGTAATTTAACTTTTATTGTAAGGCATGATACAACCTTTCCAGCTAATTGCTCTATTTCAGCTTTTAAAATGAACAGCTCTTTCTCTCTTATGTTTCAGCTCATATATTGTAATGATATTACTGCTACTGTTAAAGGTGACCTGGAAATGATTTTAAATTATTTCCTTCTTGCTTCTTCATTCGTTTACAATGAATAAAAATGCCTAAGAGATTCTAGACTATTTCTAAAGCATATCTCCTCCCTCTGCTCCACTCCCCCTTTCTATTTTTACTTTATATATGTCATCTCTCACATTCCAGATTTACTCTTGTTAGAAGTGCACGATACATCCCCAACAGCCTTTTTAAGTTGAAGAAGTAATAAAGATTTTTAGGACAAGACTCAGCTCTGCTACATGATGTGCTATACAGATTCTTACGAGTGTTGTGCTACTCTGGGGAACTATCTGGCCTTCATCACTTCTGCACTGGGTCTGAAGCTCTGCAGTCATTCCACTCACTTGTTAGATTCTTCATTCTGTGATTGATGATTTTCATATGGATTTGCCTTAGAGAGAGGCCAAGAGGCAAGAGATACTGTCAGAAGACCTACGAGCCTTTGTGAAGGGTATGCAAATAGAGCACCCAAGTATTAAGGTACCAACTTTCAAGACAAATAGAACTCCCTAACCTCCCAAATTCCAATTCATACCACAAGACAATATCTGTGAGCTTTGTTAAGGTTTATGCTTTTAGGTAAGAGATTCAGATTAATTTCAAAAGAGAAGAGGCGAATTCTAACTTTGCAGGGAAAAAAACCCCATCCAGAATCCATAGTTTTAAAAAGACTACTATGCAAGATGTTCTCTCACCCAGAGCCAGGTCATAGAAGCAGCTGCATCTGGGAATGGGGAGTACTCCTTAATCTTTCATTTTATGTGTGGAATAAAGAGATCAAACCAACTTTTAAAACACCTGAGCAATAGTTTTGTTCGGCAAAGAAGAATAGTGTTCTCTCTTTCATATCTGTTAAACTGAAAGCATTACAAGATGTAAAGTCCCTACTGGGAGCATAATGTGAAAATCAACTCAGTGTGTGTGTTTCTTTAGGAACTTAAAGTGCTAGCACCTTGATTAATTTAACTTCTCTTTTCCTTCAGCCTAAAAGATAAGAACATTCTGAAATGTACAGTGAAAAATCTTGATACAAAAAGGATTTCATTCTGTGCAAAACCAAATCAGATGACTTTTTTTTTTTTGTAGAGAACTATGCATGCTGTAATCATGGGGTATCACAAGAGCATGAGGCTGCTGCAGTCAAGGATAATTTGAAACCCACAGGTAGGCAAAGATCAAAATGCACCTCCAGCTCTACAGAGGTGTTGCAGTGATGCGTGGACAAACAGGTTAAATAAACCACTGGATTTCTGAAGCAACTGATGTATTCAGCATAGTTGAATGCGCCAGAGGTATAAAAACATGTAACCAAGACAAATAATAAGAAAGGCTTGTTGTTCTCAGAAGAAATTGCCATATCCTGCTCCCACGTGTCAGATTTGTACTATTAAAAAAGACTGTATTTTAATCTCAAAGAAACTATTTGAGCAGCAGGGCACTCAAAATAAGCGAAACACCCATTATGTGGATCAAGATAGATAAAATTAAAATTATTAGCTCAAGATCCTATCAATTTCTAATGAGCTTATACTGGTCATAACACAGTTTAATTTGTGAACCCTCCACAACATCCCTCTTGATATTTTCTGAAGGAAAACAAAGGCTTTAGTAAGGCTTTTGACTATGTCCCATAACATATTCATGGATTAACTGCTGAAGCATAGGTTAGATAACTGTACAGTGAGATGGCCTGAAACCATGGGAACCATAAATATGATTCCTCTTTTCCAAAATACAAGAACAGTTAAAAAACAATTCCTGTGGAGTGAAATTTCAAAGTAAGGTATGGGTCATCAAAATGTTGCATTTCCCACAAAAAGGAAAAAGGCACCTATTATTTTAAAAAAGACTCTTAAAAACCATGCACCTGTTTAAAGTGAATCTGAGGCTCAGTCCAAGGAGAGAAAACTGAGAGTGTACCTCATAAAATAATAAAGTCTGAAGGTTAATAAGTATTTGGAATTTTTAATACAATTAAATTTCTAATTTAAAAAAATCTGATAATCTTTAACTCTATAGTCTGAGTTCCTAAATGTGATACCGTGTATCTATAAAAAACATTTCACAATAAATCTGGGAGTCTTCTAGAGACTGAAGTGAGTTGTAAATTAGAAATTTAGTGATTTAATAGTTTTTAATTGGTTAGAAAATTAGAAGCAGAACACACTCCCTCCACCTCCATAAGCTTACTAGCTTCTACTAGACAGGTTTCCCTACCCTTATCAAAAAGAATAATAATAATTTTATTTTTAATGACCACTAGTAAACATAATTTACTATAAAAATATTAAAATATCAGAAAATCTTCCTATGAGACATATTTATGGAATTTCCTGGAAATGGTAAATTCTGTAAACAGTTATACTCCAGTATGGACCTCTTATACTTCAGAGCCCCAGGAAAGAGAAATGGGTTCACAACAAAGACTAAAAAATGAAGAAAACAGTTTTTACAACCATTTAGGGAAGTATTACTAGTTTGTTGTTCATGTCTAATTAGTTTTCCAAATGCCTTAGTCAAAATCTCTATGGTCCTCCATCATTGCTAAAATCCCGTCTTTCCTCAAAGTATTTACAGGATAACTGATGGCATGGATCATTTGTCATCAAAGGCATAAGATTAGACACAAAAATAAAATGCTGACAAAACATACTTCAACAGCAATATTCAGAATGGCAAGTGTATAATAGAACTTTTAAAGCACTTTTTAATTGTTTTTTAAATCTTCCTCTACACAGAATGTGTTTTCTTACTGACAGTGGTAATATGACTTTCAGACAGACCAGGAGTGCGTTATACAAACTGTGGCTGGAAAGAGGGCAAGTTTTTGTTTGTTGGGGTATTTTCATCTGTCTATTTTTGACAAGGTCAAAAAACTTCTTTAATTCAAATTTACATTTGGCTGATGATGAAAAGTAGCTGTATGCTTTGACATAAAATAACCCAGAGTATTAAGAAATAAACATTTGAAAGCATTCCTACTAATAACTGAATTCAGGACAGCAACTGAGCAGAAATATCCGTCTTTGTCAAACACTGTGCTTCCAAAGTGTTCTGCTAATCACTTGTAAGCACTGAACACACAACTCACTGAAGTATTGTTTGCTTTGCAGATGAACAATAATTCTAGCAAACAAGAAGACATTTTAGAAAGTGTTACAGAACAAATCTTTAGAACTCTCCCTTCTTAAAAAATCACACACCAACTGAACAAAAAAGAAAACCCCAAAACCAGCAAGGAATAAACCTCCAAACTAGAAACCAATCATGAAAAACACACACAGGGAAGGAGTTCCTTTTCTTAATTCCCACCCTAATTAGTGTCTGTCAAGAAAAGTTACTAAAACACTGTATTTTGTGTTGGGTGAGACGTGGAAATCCAGGAGTGAAAAAGTTTAAATTGTTCCAAATCAGCACTTACAAATCAGAGATGCCACAAGCACAGGTAAAATAAGCTGTCAATTTCTGCTACTGCTGACAGAAATTCACTCCTTGTCGCAGAATTTTTGAAGGGGTTCCCATCAGATTCCTTTAGACTCTTACCTAGGTACGTCCACTAATGTAATTTCTAATAGCAAGTGGAGCATAAAGCTCCTGACAAGGTGGTGTTAGATAGTCAGCTAATGTCTTCATGTCACTGAACATCAGTACTGAATATTTTTTGGGTTTGTATCTCTGAAAGAAGCAACCACTTGTATGGCAATGCAATTGATATTCTCTGTGGACACAGAATATATCTGTGTGCACTTTATTTTCACATCTGAACTCAAACCAATGCTGCTCTGTGAATGCACAATAAGAATAATCTGTCTCAAGCATTAAAAAGAACATGCCCTTGGATGTTGTTCTATTCCTTTCCTATTTATCTGATCTTGCAAAGACTTTCACAGAAGTGATATTCTTTTATTAGAATTCAGTAATAAATTATGCAACTGACATCTGAAATCCCAGCAACAGGCATTTGCATGACAGAAAACTTACACTGGCAGCACTTCTTTTTCAACAAGGTCAAAAATCTCCATCAGTTAGTTCTACAAGTCTAGCTGGTGAAGCATTAGGGCTGTATACTTTAATGGTAGAAATCCTTCATTAACAAAGAATTACCATTTTGTTGTACGTGCACAAATAATGCAAAATATGCTTTGAAGGTGACATCTGAAGAAAAAGAACAGCAACAGAAAACTCTCTTTACTGCTTCTGAAAGATGGGCTTTTCCTATGTCCTCTGAGGCACTGTCATTTGCTTTATATTACAGCTCTATTGGTAAAAAATACACTGAATATCATTTTTAACTTACCTTTTATATTATTTTCATAACAATTGTCTTATGTTACAATGTAAGGTGTAACCAAAAGTATGTATTCTATCACCATCTGTTAAAACAAGGTGGGGCAATGTTCTTTATCTCTTCCATGACACATCCCTGATAACTCCCTCCAGAGGGATATCTTCTGTTAATGAGCCATCTAGCCTCATTGAATGACTCATAAAATTACATCATCCTATTGTAAATTGCTCTGCCAGCAGGGAGGAGCCAAGCATACCCACCTGGATATAATCTGGGGTTTGGAACAGCACAAGCAGCTCTTACCCACTGGATTCTCAGAGGACAAGAGCTACCTACTGGACTTTCAGGTGAAGACCAGACCCTTCTACAGGATCACTGCTTCAACAGGACCACTTCATCTGGACTGCTACCACCACCCTGACTAACAGGGTGTCAGGTTGTGTCCTGACTCTGTCAGTGTTCTTGTACTATTGCATTTAATTTTCCTGTTAAATTATGATTCTGACTTGTGATCTCCCACTGGCTTGTTTTCAAACTGGTACACCATTAAATCAACAGATTATTCTTAATAAATCTGGAACTAGGTCTTGCAATGTCAATTTACTTTTTACTACTTAAGAGTCCTTTTAGTTGAGAGTATACTCTTTGCTAAGCATGTCCTTTGATGCATAAACGAAACAAACTTACCATATAAGCCCACAAATTGAAAGTTCAAAGTCAAATCGTGGATTCTGACATTCATCTGAGCTGATTAAAAAAAAAACTGAGAAGGGTTTGAAATATTTTCACACTAGGATTTTTCTGAAAGACCTCCTCTGTTTTTGTAACACTTTGTTTGCTTCCCTAACTCTTCCTTCCCTTTTCACTTAGCTGCTGAAAAGAGATGTATTTCAGAGATGGGAAAGATAAAGGAGAGAGAACAGAAGGACAAAATTAAAAATTTTTGAATCCTATAAAGTACTCTAGAAACAGTCTTTATCTCATTCTGAAGTGAAAAGAAGCAGGAGAATTCAACACTAGTCCTACATGAACTTGTGCAGTGTTCTTTCCCTTTTGTATTGTAATTAATGAAATGTTCTCTTTGATACATTCTCAGTAAAACAGCTGCACAAGTTTTAGACTTCTTGTTCATTTACAGTCTATAACAGTCAGATTCATGTAAAGGAGAGGCTGGGAGAAGCAAATGAGAAAAGCAAAAATGCCCAAGCTCTGTAGTGTTTCTATCAGAGCACTGCTAAACCAGTCTTAAGTAGTCTCCCAAAGTCATTGATATTAAATATTTTACAGACTTTTTATCCATTATCTAGGAAAATTATGAAACAATTAATTCTTCTCTTGAAAGGGACTCATAAGTGACATCTTAACTCTAGCACACAGTGAATCACAAAGAGAGCTATGAATCCCTAAAATACAAGTAATTCTATATTTTACATTCCACTCACTGTGCAACACATCCCACTAAAGCCTGCCTCTAGGTTAGCTCACCAACTATTTTCAAGTC
Source organism: Oriolus oriolus (assembly GCA_013400235.1). Lineage (NCBI taxonomy): Eukaryota > Metazoa > Chordata > Aves > Passeriformes > Corvidae > Oriolus > Oriolus oriolus. The sequence goes on along the minus strand of VXBT01001442.1, from coordinate 55,208 downwards.
CTGGATATTTGAGTGCATGTAGAGTGAGGTCTTAAAAAATTCTACATTATTAATCATTACATTAGTAACTTTTAATCAAAGAACTCATCAAGAAAGTAGGACAAGGCCAGTCCAGTCAACCTGATGCTGATTATCACACAGATGTGTTATTATGCACTTTCTCAAAAGGTTTTGTTTGGATTTGAGAGCAAAATTATTTCTAGTATCAAACCATGTGTGTCCTTTTTTCCCTGTTCAAATCTCAAGCTAGAACTGTGATTAGAAAATGAAATGCAAATACTTCTGAAGAAATAAGATGAGGGGAACAATTCCATGATTTGTCATTGCCATCAACAGGCCTACACAGTACAGTGTAATTACTGTGGATGAGGTGAGCAAGGCTAGGTACAAGTGAGGATCTTTGCCAGGCAAAATTTCCGTAATTTCATTCTACTATGGATAAAGACCCTTCAGATCAAAGGAGTCTCACCTCTGGAAGGACAAACTTCTAACATGCTGTCAAACTTCAGATAAAAATGAGATAAAATAAGACATTTGCTTTCTAACTTAACAAACTGGTTGGAGAGTTTATTTCCTGGTTTTCAATGTTGCACAGCAGCGTAACCTGGGTTACTACTTGGGTGAAAAGTCTCTAAGCTGCAAGGAAGTGTGGTGAGAAAACAAACACTGTAAAGCCCCATTAGGTAAGATTGGCAAAATTAAAGACAGAAGAAAGAGTGCTAAGACAGAGGTGGTCAGTAGCTCAAGGATTCCAGAAGTAAAATTAACATAAATGTACAAAACGCGAAGGAAAAAAGCAAGTAATTGGACAACTGCTCCTCATCAGCAGTGCTGTTCAGCCTATGGGACCAATCACAGGATGGGATCAGTGGGGACCAATCTTCCTCTCTGACTGATGAGTGCCAGGCTAACCCAACTCTTGTGGGGACTTACTGGAGGATGGCTAGCATATTAATAATTTACCAGTATCTCATAAGTTCCTGTCATGTAATAATTAATTGATTACTTATTGTATCAGTTGAAAATTTCTACTTTGTATTCTTTAATAGTGCAGAGCTGCTTTTTAAAGAATGCGGATAGCAAGGGTAACAATAAATGAGTTGCAGTTGTTATTTGTACCTACCCATCTGTGAAGCTGCCTAATGTGAGCTGGCTTAAACATGCTGGTGTCAATAGCACTTCATGGTTTGAACAAAGAACACTTAGTTTCAATACCACAAAAATTAGAAGCCTTGGTATGTACAGTGGTATCCCCACTTGGAAATTTATTTTCTCTTTTAAACTGCTGGAAATACATAGAGTTTTTCAATTACAATGTACATGAGAATTCATGGTACGGCAAGAGGCTATATGCTGAGAGAATCACAAGAAAAGTCACTAATTCAAATGGGTCCTTCAACATCTACAAGTTGTTGCATCTTTTAGACACATCATAGGAGGGGAAAAAAGTAAACTTGCCAAAACAACCCCCAGACACTCGGCCACCCACCTTACCCAATATTTTTTTTATATTCCAGAAACATAGTCCACCAAACAAAAACTTTTACAACTATCATCAGTATTTTTTATTTAGAAATTTGGCAGGTGCTGAGAACTGTAATGCTTGGCCCAGAAACTTTTGTCACTCATTCAAAATAGGAGAAATCCATTTTAGAAAGCAGAAAATTGGTGGAAACCACAGATTTGTAGATCTCCTTCTACATCTGTTTAACTAGAATTGCTGCAGACAGGCACCTGCACCATATTACCTCATGCAGTTTGAGTATTTGGCTCTACCCCCCTCACCAGTACTTGAGCCTCTGCTGTTATAAGTTCTTAGCATCTACAGAAGTCAATCTCCCTCACTTTTGGGGCGATAGCTCCTCTGACACCCTTTCATTTCCTAAGACAAGGCACAGGGAACCACCTTGTATTCCTGATGCAGAGCACCACATCAATTTTCCTCCTCTATTTCCTGCTTTTTCTCTATTCCCTCTTAACCCTAGTGCTCCTCTCACCTAAAAGTAAAACTGCAAGATAACGGAAGAACAAAGAAAACAGCTTTAGCTTTCCAGTTAGCACTTTCATTCCTCTCCCTCCTTTTCCTCTCCCTGCCTTTTGGATGTTTAAATTGTTGCCTCTTCTGCTCAACTCTGTTACCTCTGTCTCTCACTGTCAGTGACCTTCATGCCAGGAAAAAACTCAGCTTGTAGACATGAAAGTCTGAAAATATACATAGAGCGTTTTTACATCCTTTTGTTCTACAATATTTTCACTCTTCAGAGACACAAAACCCTCTTGCTCCAAATGTAAATCCTAAAGGATATCAACAGGTTGTTCTTTTGTCTTTCAGATAAAGTATCATTAAGTACACAAAAAATTATGAGGTCTATATTCCTCCCATCTTTTATTTCAGGGCTTTAAGTGTTTCTCAAGTTAAAGCAATAAAGTTTTATTCTTTTTGCAATTTGTTTTTGGACTGCTGAGACAAAATAAAATATTTGCAATATTTACTCCAAATTAGCTGTAACAACATGGTCTAAATAAAGACTGTTTCACAGCAGTCTATTACAAAGAGGGACTATTTATACTGTTTTAAGTGCTGCACTGTTATTCTCAATTCTTCACCTTCTACAGAAACCAAGCTAACAATCTGCATAGACATCAACTTATAAAACCCTATCTGAAGGAGCAGACAGCTAATTTTGTCACAGTATCTCACCATAAAGGTCAAAATTGCCTGACACAAATTAGAAGACAACATATTTTCCACTGGTCAGACAAAGAAATAGTCTTCAGAAAGCAGCCAGAGCACCCCATCAAGTCATATTTCTAAAAAATCACAGCTACTCTGAATTCTTTAGGTAGCAAAAGTGATTTATAGATTGTTTTCATCTGAGTAGTAAGAAAACATTATACTTACACTACTCTAAAAGGCTGTGGAAGACTAATGTAGTTGTTCAGGATAAAAGGGAGATATTAAGATGTGGAAGAAAGAAGAGATGCCTCCACATCCCTTCCTCTACACAGACTCCAATATAGTCAGGACACATTTACATGTACAGAATGTCACACATCCAGCATACTAAACCATTTTAAATCACTCTCCCCTGTCCCTTCCCTACACCTTTTTTCTAATGACACAGCCTTCCTTTTGGCTTAACCTGCCCTCTCATTTTCTATATATGCACCCCATTTCTGAATTGCCATTGAAGTTTTTTTATATCAACCTTCATCTCCTTCCCTGGGTGTCTCAAGCGTAAAAATCCATACTCTCCATTACAAGCCTCCCAGGTGTTCCACAGTTCTTGCTTGCCTCCATTTATCCGTCCATCCATCCATCCATCCATCCATCCATCCATCCATCCATCCATCCATCCATCCACAATCCAAGACTGGTATATTCCTCATTGCCTAGCAACCTTCTTGCATCAAGGCAGAAATGTGACACTGTCCTTGCGAACAAGGACACTGATCTTCATTTTCACACCCTCTGTGTAGATGGAGACTTTATAGAGCAGGATTACTTTGTACAAGCTTGTCTTCCAAACCCCGTCACTCATCACTGCCTTGCATGCCTGGCACATCTAGCCTCCTCCAAGGAAGAGAAAGCATTTATTCGACGAAGATGCTAGTGTCACTGCTAAGATGAGCTCACAGCATGGCTCCCACTGTATAGCCCTTTGCCCAGTCAGACGTCACTCCAGCTGACATCCCCAACAAGTCCCAGCCTTTAGTGCTCAGCTTCTACTCCCCTGGTACCAAGTAGGCAAAATAAAATGGCTGCAAGAAATATGTTTTTCCTGAGGAGCATGAGCAAAAAGCAACAAAAACAGAGAATGAAGAACCAAGAGATACTGGCTCAAGAGCAAAAGAAGCAGAAAGGCCAAAATCAGATTTGTTCTGGAGTTGCTCGTGCCACTTCAAATCATAGCCCATATTTCCTTCACACAGAGTATCTACAGTTGTTGTTATCTCTTACTCTGTTCCCCAAGAATATTCGCCAAGATAGCTAGGAGTATTTCAGAATAAAAACTGAAACATGAACTCCCTCTCTTCACAACCTGGCACTTATCCTCACAGACTGACAGATTGCCTAGAAATGTAGATGTTCTGTACAAAGCCAACTCATGTAAAAATTAACGTGCTATGCATAACCCAAAGGGACATGTCATAACAACACCCATAATCAACAGTCAGAAGAATAATGCATTAGTTGTAATGTTTTATGGAAGAAGTGACTGGTAAGATACTGAGGGAGCACTGTGTATGGTAATGTAAGAATATGTATTTCAGTGCAATGCTCAGTGCAGGGAAGAAAAAAGTGTGGGCTCAAAGCAGCACTCTTGCATCCCTCTCACTTCAGGAAAATTCAAGTTTAAAACAATATTCCGTGTTGCATACCAAGCAGATGAGCCTCTGAACCACAACAAAACACTCTTTCTGCATATAAGATTTCAAAATAGATGTAGGCAGCAATACAGATTTTAGATGCTCATTTCATAATTTGTATTGCCAGGGCCTCAAAAGCCTTTTGTTTCTAAACTAAAAATTAATCCAGTTTTTGAAACCTTAATATATATATATAGTCAGTGAAGTCTCCTCCTGAGTTAAGTCCAGTTTCCTCTAGAGTCAGACATTATTTCCTGTAGATGTGTCTGGGAGCCAGCTGTTATGCTTTAGGAAATAGCATCAGGGGTTACCTGATATCTCAAGAGACAAAGCAGACGAGTGATAAATCTCTACAAATGGAGACAGTTGCTCTACTGCAGAAGCAAAGGCCAAGTTTAACACTAAAAATCCAGTCAGCAGCCACATTATTTTCTATTCTGCAGCCCCACAGCCTTGCCATCTTTCCTCCCAAATATGTAAGACCACTGAAGAACAGAATAAAAAAGTCATGTATATCATCTTCGCAACTGCAACTTATGGATGCTACTTTCACCTTTCTGACTCTCAATTTACTCACTTGGGAAAAAGTAGAAGAAATAAACACTTACTAAAGAGTGAATTTATAACAGAAATAGACATTTATGAGAGCTTCTAAAATAATGTGATTTTCTAACTTGAAACTTAGATCAAATTTGACCTGAACTAAGCTGAGTTAAAGGCAATGCCATAAACCCACGTGTTCAGAATGCCACTGCTGATAGTATCACCACAAATTCAAGGGAAAAGATTAAAAAAATGTTTTATTTTTTCTCCCTGGAATTAGCTCATGAGTAGCTCACGTTACACCACAGGTTTTAGATAAAACTGAAATTGGGGCCCACAAATCAGTGAAAAGCTCTTTTGCTAAATCTTGAAAAGTAGTGTTTTCTCTATTGAAAAAAAGTCTTAGTCATCACTACATGGTAATTTACATCCAGACAGCCTGAAATGTAATTGCTCTCAACACTTCAGTAAGAAACAAGTACTTCATGCAATGGCTTATTTAAGAAGCATTTACTTAAATTCCTTAGGCACTATAGTGCATGAATGTCAGTTTCCCACCTATGGCAGTTATTTTATTTTGTTTCCTTCTAAGAGATGCCCAGTTTCTCCTAGAAGAAATGTCTTTTTTGGTTTTGCTTCTTTTTTTTCGTAATTCACTTTTGAACTATTTACCTTTCCTTTAATTCATACACAGATTTTGGCCATTTTCTGAAACACAATTTATCTGATTTTGTTGAAGTATCAATAACTCACATAGCCATTCCAGTAATCTGTCAAATGAGTGATCTTCATTGAAAATGAGGAGAACTAGGGGGAATGGAGACTTTTACCACCTAGGTAAACAGGGAACTACAAATGCCATGGAATCATTTTAAAGCATAGCCTTGAGTAAATAGGTCTGCTTCGGAAACGATAAATGTTCCTTTGTGAAGAGAGTACTGAAACTCCCTTTTGAAAAATATTATTTCCAGAGGAAATTGCACTAGAATGCTTACAGTGAAATATTTTATGAACAAGTCAAAAAAATTCTTGACTTTTAAAATCATTCCTAGGAGTACAATTAAGTTAAAAGGAATTCTCCGGGGAGTTATTCTGAGCATTTTTCCCCCCTAGTCATTCCAGCATAAACATGGCATTATGAGTGGATTAGGTGAGTTTTCTTTTTGAGTTAAATAAATAAGTGTAACAATGTCCAGTTGCCCTTAGACAGAAGAGAAAAACTCTTCTGTATCAGGTTTGTACATACACAGGAAGTGATTAGGTCCCCACCTATGCCACCTTTCACCCTAAGCTCTGGCTGGTAGATGTGGCAGTGTGCGATGCTGACTTCTCAATGAAAATAAATAAAATAGACTGGGTTGATTTCCCCACCCAGGACAGTGACCCAGAGGACGGGGATGAAGGAGAGACTGTGGGTGTAGCCCCAGTCTGAAAGCCCTACCCGCAGTGTGTCTGTCAATTGTCGCACCTGCCCTCCTTCTAGAAGAGCCCAGAGCCCCAGCTTTCCCATTGGTTAGTACCTTATGATTATTCATTACTCCTGTTCCATATGCATGAACCCTCTAGAAAGTTCTGTGTTCTTCAGTTGCCCGTTGGCAGTTTTAACTGTACCCTCCCCTCCAACGACTTTACTGCCCACCTGTCACCTCATGTCGTCCTCCTATTGGTTGTGCCCTTGTCCCTCCCCCTTGCTAGCCGGGGTATAAAACCCCTTGTCACGTACGTACCTCCCTCGCTCTTCGGTTGGCATTCTCCCTTCCTGTCTGTTCCCCTCAGCGGGTGAATAAACTCGGACTGAGCTTGTCACTGAGAGTCCTTCTCCTCCTTCGCGTCCACCCTGCCGCATGCAGCATCGCACACAGATTGGTTCAGTGTCCAGCGACCCACGCTTTTGCTGGAACTCACTGTCGCCCTCTGGCCATCCGGGCAGGCCCAGAGGTCACCGCGACAGGCAGACTATTCTAAAGTTTGTTTATTGCAGAAACCAGTAGTGCAGCAAATATGTGATTAACTAGATCCACAGCATGAGAGATATCATAAGGACATATTTAAGTAACATGCTGAAAACCTAAAGGATATTGTTCACAGAAAGAAAATAAAGCATATTAAGTAAAGATAGTTTTAATCCATCCCTTTTTTAATAAACACTACCAAGATTTCCAGGAAGCCAGACATTTTCAAAGTGACACCAAAGCCAAATGTCCTATAATAGTCCATAAAAGCAAGACCAGATGCAATTATGCAATTTGTAGCTGGTATGTTACACCACAGTCTGGTAGCCTTTGGCTGTTACCTAAATAAAACATTGCTGTGGTTCCATGAGATTCAGGCTTCAGGGAACACCCTGTGGACAGGTCCAATATGCATTAATCTAACCAACAAGCAATAGTAAACTCTTAAAAAGAGTGTCAAAACCTTAAACTATTGAATTCTACACCTTACCTAATTCTATTGACATTATCATTGCTATAGACTATGAATCAAATCTTTTGTGGCCAAAATATTTGCAAAACAGACAACTGAATGAAAGGCTGAGGGACACCTGGAAAATAAGTTTCCTTTCTCAGCTGAAGGGCAAAATCCTTAGAACAGATATTGTGCCTATTAATACTGGCAAGTGAAATAAAGTGTAAAATATTGTATGCACCAAAATATTTTCAACATTTGTGGCATGATAATATCAAAAATACAACTTAATCTTTCATAGAAGACACTTTCTAAAGATTTGAGCTACAGCTTCTTCCAGCATCAGAATAATGGTTCAGGAATAGGTTGATTGCAAAAAAATTACTCCAAGTATTTTAGAAGCTGTTTGGGATACCATATGTATCTCTAAAAGAAAGCTAAGGAGATTTCACATGTCTTAAATCAGGTGTGTGTTTGTGTCGAATCAGACGAAAGAAATAGATGCCTCTCTAATCCACTTTAAGAAACATGTAGTATGATAGAGGCTGGGTTTTTCCCCCATAAGTACTTCAGTTACAATATTTGAATAAGTAATGTATTGCTTCTGCTCTGGCATAACAATTGCCTTTAGTTTTGTGCCAGTGTTTATCAAAGATATCTTTTGGTGATCTAAAAATATTGATGGACTCAAACCAAATGGTTAAGTTTAAAACCTGGATGATGTCCCAGTGTGGTGTTCTTTGGTATTGTCCATGTCCTTTTTCATGACTGAGGTGCATACTTCTACATCTTTCTCATATACTCTCATGTTAACTAATAATAATTATTTTCTCCTTAGATAATCCACCAAGGTAACCTGATACAGCAAATCGTTTTTTCATCCCTTTAAACTGAACAAGAATTTGAAGGAGGAGGAGAAACAAACCCTAAAACCATCATCAAAATTATCATTATCAACTCCCACCTACATCTGACTTTGATCTTGCACTGAAAGAGCTTCCCTTGGGCAGATAAGGATCACCAAGATAAGCCTTTTTGTGAGCTCCTTTGCATGAAAGCTCTAAATCTTCCTCAATAACATCCTTAAAACCATTCTGGAATACTTCTGTGTTCTCTAAGCACAAATTCTGAAGTCACACAGCTCTGAGGATGATATACTAAAGTGTATCTTTTCCTCAGTAGGCAAGACACACTGACCTCATTGTTCCCTATTTTCCTTTGAATACTTCAGTCGAAGGATAGGTCTGTCAGTGCTACTGAAATCTGAAGCTATTTCTGCTCAACACAAAGTTAAATGAGACCATTCCCTAGGTGAATGAAAATATGCTTCACATAACAAAGTTCTTGGATAAACTGAAAACCCTTTTTACAAATCAATTAAGAAATGCTGAACACTTGGGGCTACTGAGTGTAAGGGCATATACACTTTATTGCTAAGCCTAGATGTAAAACTCTAATAATATTAATAACATAATTTTGTTTCTTCCACAAAATTAGAATATATGATTAAAACAAAGGGTAGACCTGAAGGCATTATCCTATTTTATATATCTGATAGTCCTAAATAATTGTATCCCTTGCAATATTATTAAGTGTGCCAGTAAAATGCAAAAAGTAAAATCAGTGAAAGTGGGGGACACTACAGATTGCTAATGTTCTGGATTAAAGGAGTCCTGCTGTAATAAATGCGTCCCCATATTCAATGAGTAAAAAGCACAACAGTTAAAACTGCCCTACATTGATTCTACCCTGAAGGTAAACCAACTACATTGCAATGCTATAAATGCCTGCCTGGAAACAATTGCTTTCTGGAAGCCAAAGCCACCGCATTCTAGTGACTAGAATTCAGTTTAGCTTGAAGAGACAAAGGCTGAATACAAATTTTACACTGCTGGAGATCAGTACAGAGTAGAGACAGCCATGTACACTTTTGCTAATACATAAAGAGGAGGGAGGAACTGTGAAGGCTTGTAAAAAACCTTACATCTATTACAGGATATACAACACAAAAAGAAAAAAAATCCATAAGCCACCATATGCTATTTGTCAGCTGAAAATAAAAATCTTGGACTTGTTTTGGTATTTGCCCAGAAACATGATGTCTTATGTGACCTAAAAAAAATTTGTGTATTCCATATCTTCTCTATGCCAACTTGCCCCAGATTATCACTGTCTTGTCTCTTCAAAACCCAACAACCCGGGAAATGAACTTCTGTGCGGTACCTGGGATTCATGGAGGGAAGGTGCACTGTGTCACTTTAAAAAGGGAATGGACATGAGGCTGTGTCTTCATTCTGAGTCGCAGAAAGCTGCATTTCGCACTCCAAAATTACCTCGGGGTGGATTTCACAATACCTTCACCTCCTGCTGGAGGAAACCACTGTGCAAGTTTTTGCCAGCTGCTGCCTGCAGCCACAGAGCCACGCCAGAAAAGCTGGACCCTCTGTCCACGAGTTCCAGCCGCTGTTCCAGTTCCAGCTGCCTGCCATTCTTGCCAAGGAAGGGTTGGACCTGCTACTTTCTGGGAAGTCTCTTCCAGCAATATCAGCATTGGAGCCTTTTGGAGTATTTTCCCTGGTTTTGCTTTGTCCTTATCCCCCACTGGTTGTTGATTGCAGAGGAGAGTCATGTAACCACAGATGCTTGGTTGCTGTGTTGTTTTTCCTTTCTCTCTCTCTAACACAAGGAGAAGGGGCTTCTCTGCCATAATATGTTTGTCCTCTGGTCCATGCAGTCTGCTATGGTGGCTGCCATCTTGGGAGGAGGGAGCTTCTCCACCATCTCGTTTTCTTTGTTCCCAGGGTGACCACAGGACTCCTTGGGATCTAATTGTGATTTTAAACAGAAATCAGACCCATGTCTGAAGGAGTTTTCTTGTGGCTCAGATAATATATTATCATATCATATCATATCCTATTATATCAATGATCCTTCTCTGCAGAGCTGCTCTCCAGTAGGTCAGTACCTGGCCTGTGCTGATATTTGGGGTTATTCCTCCTCAGGTGCAGGACCCTGCACGTGCCTTTGTTGAACTCCCTTAGGCTTCTCTCTGCCCAACTCTCCAGCCTAAAGATACGTGTGCAAATTTCCGTATCTATATCAACATTCTTACTCTTAAATCAGCAGATCTTAAATTGAGCTAATTTGATATGATGATAGAAATGCTTCCAGATGGACTTGCCCACACAACAGCTTTAAGACTGTAACTGCATCAGCAAAGTAGTACCAGTCCATTTCCAGAGGAGATAAACAATAACATTTGTAAAACACATCTAGGTCCATAGAATTTCTCAAGAATGAGACTTTAATCTTAATCTGGTCAGGCCTGCTGAGGGGCTGTGTAGGGATTTCCTTCACTGCTGTAAACTTCTGGGAAAACAGTCAAGTTCCTAGTTTCTTAATAAGAAAAAACTCCCACAAGATACCGTGTTTTCTACATGCACTTTACTCTTCATTTATCTTTCCAGAAGATAATTGTGTCTTTGTCTTTCTTTGGAATGGGAATTTAAACAAACATCAGATGCTTATATTAGAAGAGTATCTTTAAAAAAAGTTATATTTGAAGCGCTAGTGATAACCCAGCAAAGTAGTATTACAAAGATAATAAGCTATGTTATAGTTATGGTACATTAAGTTACAGTATTATTTAAATAAATCAAATATATTTTTCATTGGACATATGGCATGTATACTGTTGAATAACTGTAAGAAACAGTTCTTCACCTGGGGAGCTATTCAGTAAATCAGAAAGTTCCAGCTACATCCAGTTTTAGATAATATATGTGCGTGCCTGCTGACAGGAACTAAATCACAAATAGTCAGTTCGTCCAAGGTAGAGGGTTTTTTCTGTAAATTGCCTGTATTTTCTAAAAATCTCCATTATTTTCCATTGTTTTGGTAAACCACTTAGGACACAAGTCTGCAAATAGAAAGTCAGACATAAAATTTTAAATAATGCAGTGTCTGCATTATATGCAGACTTAAACAGCATTAATGCCACCAATCTTTTTTTTGAATTTTTAAAGCAATTTGTATCAATAAAAATGAAAGTGAGGGAGCAATTAACCAGCTAAATAGTGGGTTCTGTCAGAACGGATAATATTGCAACAATAATCTCTTCAAGACAAAGTTTAAATATTAAAAACAATGGCCACCCTAATGACTGTGTATATTCCTCATTAGTACAGCATGAAGGTGGCTGCCAAATTCCAAAACTAGAAGCTTCACATGGGTTTCAGCAGGTGAATCTTGACTGAAAGTCACATTTAATGCTAATCAATAAATATTTGCTTTCAATTTTAACCATTGAAGGCCACTTGAAAGCCCAAGAACTTTGAAATTAACATTACTAGAGGTCTCAATTAATGAGACCAAAAAGAATTCCGCAATAAACATTGCCAATACAGAAGAAGAAAGTCTTCAAATATTTAAATTGTTTTCAGGTTCTAAAATCCCAAACAGTAGAAGAAGTAGAGATCAGAATGTTTTACTGATCTGGAGAAAAAATCTGACATAATAAAAAAATAATCTTCTGCCATAGGGACTGGTCCAAAGTCAATTCATGTCACTGGCAGCTTTCCCTTATGAATTTGGTGATCTTTGGAACAGATTTGAATGAGGCTAAATCCTTCCTTTTCTCACATACTCTATGAAGACCACCACAACACCAAGCTAACTGGACACAGAGGACATTATGTGACTGCAAATGATAAATATACTACAGTTAAAAAAAATGTGTTAACTTAAATGAAAATTCACAACAATTTCTCTAGAACAGCTCGAAGCAGTTTTGCTTCAGGAAAAGAAGGTACCAGCATATGCTGTAAAAATAGGAAAGAACAAAAAATAGGAAGGCAGAAAATAAAAAAGAGGAGGCACACATTTCCGTGAATGTATTTGGGGGAAAGAGGTGGCACTGCACAGTATGTATTTGTAGATTAGGTTATTAGAAGCATATGAAATATTTAGGAGCAATGAATTTAAATGCTATTTCTATATTAGGGCAAATTAAATGTTGAATTTTTGAGACAGTTTAATGAAGTTGTATCTAGTTCTTTGTCATACTCATTTTTCAGAATACTTTTTCTCATCTCCTTGCAGTCCAGATGTTATGCTGAATGAGCACTGTCCTGACCAAAGAAATTAGCTATAAAATTTAGTTATGAATCATAGGTATCAATTACCACTGGGCTCAAACCCAGCAGCTAGCTCTATTTTATCATACTGCAAAAGCTCCTACGGTGCCAGGAATGGCATATGTTTATTATCCTAATGATGAACTATTAATAAGATTATTCACATAATCTAATATTTTATGTGAGGTCCCTAACTTAATCAAAATAGCCACATAGTCTTCCAAGATTAATTCTCTCATTATTGCAGAAATAATCCAGCTTGGGTACCCTGGACAAGCTGATTTTCTCTTCCAATTTGGGAGAACCAAGAAAACACATTTAGTTGTTTTGTGTTGGATGGAGTGACTCCCAGTCACTAGCCCAGACCTGATGCTACATTTGTAAACTGAGACACCAGAGTGTGATTGAGGTATACATATCAGCAGCTAGGAGGGAAATCCACCTTGTTCAGCCAGAACAAAGCCTTTAAGAACTTGATTCTCGTTCCAAACAAGTGTTTTATTAACAAGTAACTGATCACGGCATTGTGCTTGTCTTCTGCATATCAAGCTGACTTCTTCCTGTTGTGTCAATAAGTATTTTAGAGTAATTGTAATAGAGATTTTGCATTTGTGCAAAATCAATTTCTTATTATTGAGCAGTGCCTTTTGTAGGCTTACTGGTGAATGCAGTTAACATCCTTTTACTCTAGGGCATAATGCTAAATTACTTTTCAGTTAGAAGCTGTGACTTACTCCTTATACCAATGTCAAGCGAGAGCTCAGAGATCCTGTGCCAGAATTCTTCATCTCATTTTGCTTGATAAACACGTCTCAATCCTTGTTGAAAATGGCTGACTGAAGAGTCCTTCTCCAATTCTAGTGAGGACTATTGTATGACTATATTGACAGTAGTGCTGCCTTGCTTATTAAAGGCTCATCCTGAAAAACCCAAGACAGTCTGCACCATACTGGATGTCAACAGAAGCCAAGAGAGATGTATCTTGGAGCAGAAGTTATAGAAATGAACCTCAAACAAGGTCCAAGGCTGGTATTGCATTTAAAAGCATGAGTAACTTCAATCAGTGCAGAAAGTTCACAGGATTACGCAAACAAGGACATGGGAGGAAATAACTGGAGCAGCTGATTTATAGTCAATGTGATGTTTACAAAATCACTCTTTCACTGTTCAAAGAAAAGTGTATGTGCTGAAAAAGCTTCCTGAACTGGTTTCCAGAACAGACTTTTCTCCATTTTGTTATTTACACAAGTGAAGGCTATAGCATACAACAAAACACACTTTTACAAAATATATGACAGTTCTCCAAAAGGGATAGAAGTATTGTACACTGAATAAGATTGAATCAACTGTAAAATAGTATCTATATATAACTTTGCATTTTCAGAAGTCAAATTGTTTAACAAATTCCTCAATAAATACGTATTGTCCCCAAGGTGTTTGAAATGATACCAAAACTTGTCTCTTTGCGGAAGAAGAGTCAGGAGTTCTTAAAAAGAAAGCCACAACAGAAAAACAACATTTTTAAAGAAGAAGAGTGGGGCACTTGACTCTTTACAGCCCTAAGCCATCCTGCGTCATGTTTTTTTGAATTTCATGTTTTCCTCTGCTTCCATATGCCTTTTATTTTATGTCCCTTACATGTGGTTTTGAATAATCCAAAATATCAGGCCCAGACTATGAACAAACTTTTCCAATGCCAAGTGGCAAAGGACTATTCTCTGGTTTCAGCTGAATTCAAAACAAACAAAAATGCACACTAAAAATCTATCTTGATTTGTCAAAAAAAAATCAACTCAAAAAGGAGAAAAGCAAGATTAATTTGGATCCATAAATGAAGATGTCTGAGCTCTTAAAAAGATTCCTTAAGTTTACTAAGACTTGGATTCAGAGATGAGTCATGTCAGGTTTGATTTTTAAAACAAACTATCAAATATATAGTTCTATAAAATACAGCAATTCTTTCAATACAATTTCACCTTAGCTTTGGGCTTGTTCAGCCTGAAGAAGAGAAGGCTCAAGGGAAACCTTATAGCAACATTCCAATACCTAAAGAGAGCCTAAAAGAAAGCTGGAGAGGGACTTTTCACAAGGACGTCTAGCAACAGGACAAGTTGGAATGGCTTTAGACAAAAAGAGGATAGGTTTGGTGTCGCTTTCCAGGGGTGCCCAAGGGGCGACTGGGGTTGCGACCTTCCTAGAGAAAGCGTCCCGCAAGGGAAGAGCCTTTCCAGGGGGCCTTTGCAACTTCTCTGGAGAGGGGGGGTGGTCTCATAAAGTGTAGCAGCTTCGGCTACAAGTGATTTCAGCTCAGAGTGATTCAGCTCTCAGTGATTTCAGCTCGCATGAGACCACCCGGGCAGGCCCAGGGATGGAGAGAGACGAGGGAGCCTGGCGTGGTGAATTCCAGAGGTGAGCTTTATTCAGCCACCCCTGTGAAGGGAGCCAGCGGCCAGACTCTCCTGTGTGGTGGCCTCCTTTTGGGCCATATTTCCTGGTGGGGCCCTGCGCTGTGCTGTGACTCCTTTGTCCCTACCCCACATGATGTAATCCCCCTGAATATGTATGCTTTATTCCTTGTATGGTTTTGTTCTAGAGAATTCTGAATTGCTGTGTACCTCATTGGTCTCCTGTACCCTTGTCCCTCCCCGTACCTTTCCTATTGGTCTGTTGAAGTATCCCTCCGACCCTCGTACCTTCCCCTATAAAAGCTCTGTACCCCGATTTTGTTGGTCTTTCGGCCTCTGGGGTTTCTCCCTCTCCCTTAATAAAGCCTTGGAACCCCATGCCGAAGTCCCCTCTCGCTCCTTTGCCTCCTCGGCGTGCTCCCCCCGGGACCCGCCTCTGAACACCCTCGCCGGGACAGGCAGGAAAGGCTCGTGTTGCAGTGCGATGGGTCAGCGCCCTGCCGGACGGCCGGGGCAGGGAAGAACGCGCCACAACACTCCTGGGATCAGGGGTACAGCCAGGGTGCTTATGTAGGGAAAGGCAGGGGTGGAGTGGGCACCAGTTAGCCAACAGGGTACAGACAATCTCCATAAAGAGAAGCAAGGCATGCCGGGCCCACTTTTTGGTCGCCGTAAGCTGGAGGAAAGTCCTTATCTCTCAGGAGGCTCAGCTCTTGGGCACCTTTTCTCCACGGGAGGGCAGAGAGCTCTGGCACCAGGGGTTGGCAGACTTCCACAGTTTGGATTACATATTAGGAAGAAATTCTTTACTGTGAGGGGGGTGGTACACAGTAACAGGTCGCTCAGAGAAGCTGTGGATGCGCCATCCCTGGTAGCATTCAATGACGGGTTAGATGGGGGTTTGAGCAACCTGCTCTAGTAGAAGGTGTCCCTGCCCATGGCTGGGGGCTTGAAACTAGGTAATCCTTGGGGCACCTTCCAACTCAAATCATTCTATGATCCTCTGAACTGAAAGTGAATCAAGAAAAGAATGAATACATTTCTGGATGGCACTGTTTCTAGAACACAAACACAATTTCCAATGACTCAAGGCATTTACATTTAATATCTTCCCCACTGCATAAGCCAAAATAACAGAATTATAGAAGCATGTACACCCAAGTGATAATTTGCAAAATAAGATTATATTTTACTTTCAGTAGATGCACTACACAAATTCAAAGGAGTGTAAACACACATAAATTCAAGAAAAAAACAGAAAAACATTGCTTCATTTTAACATACATTGTCTTTTTGAGAATGGTATTAGTAGTGAAGGCTCCACTGCTGGTGATGATCCTGGAACACAGGATCTGCGTATGTTACAATATACTGGACAAAGGTGCTACTAGTTAATCAGATGGAGATTCACTAATAAATTAGTTTATGCTGTCTCTTATTGCTTATGATTAAAGTGATTATAGTTGCACTTCTTAAAGATAAATACAAATAAGCTGCATGAACATTGTATATTGCTACAAGGTCTCACCAAAAAAAGTTTCTACTATTCTTAGGTTTCTAATACCAATAAGCTCAAATTCAGTATTGTTCTGCAACTATTGTAAGTGATGATCACATCTTCTGTTCAATTATTGAAACTAAACCAACTTGCCCTGCACATACTTCTTTGGAGTCAAATCCCCAGAAGGCATTCCTGCATTAATGGGACTATCACAGTCTACAAACCTGCAAAAGATTCTGCCTTTCCTATATAAATTAAATCTGCTCATCTACTGTCCACCATAATAGTCATAGATATTCCTTACCAGACCTATAGTTGCCCTCCATTTAAACTGAAAAAGGATTAAAGTGACAAATTTTAAATACCTATCCTACACTGACAGCCTTTAGAGCAAATTCTCCAAAAAAGCTTTAAGAGGATACTCAATAAATTCTTCTGCAAGAAAAAAAGAAAAAAATTGTTCCCTGTAATGGATTTCCTTCCCCTCCTCAACTGTAATTCCAGTGGAAGTGAGATGTGAGTAGAGTTTACTCACACCTTTTCTTTCATTAAAATACAATGTTGCATTTTCTACAGAAGAAATGTGTCCTTGGTCTCTCTTCATTTCATGTACATGCCATGGGCACAGCCTTTATTAAAAGTTTTTAAAAAAACCAACCCCACATATGCAAAACTGCATCATGTTTCCTACCAAAGCCACCTACTGAAGTAGGCCACTTCTCATCAGAATGATGTAAGTCCAGCTAGAAATAGTTAAAGACAGATATTTGTTAGCTGGGTGAGTTACCAACTGAGTGCCTCAATTTTGTGTTAAATTTACTTCTGCAGAACCCTTAAGATAGCCATGGGCAAAAGCAAAGCCCAAGCACCTTTGGACTTTCTGAGACCATGAACATATCTGAAAACACCATGGATTTTTCTTTCATTGTGCCTTAACTTTGAAGAATGCCTTCTTTTTGATGACAGCATTATGCACAGAGCTCAGGAGCAGAAGCTGGAGTGGGGCAGCTTTTAGTGCTTTCTTTCACTGCATCAAGGAGCTGATACTCACTCTTTCCTGTGGACTCCTTCCTTTTGTTCAATACAAACTGATTTTTACTCAGAAGCTGATTTTTAATAGCTCACATGCTATTTCAAGAATGAAGGCAATTAGCCAATCATTCAGAGTATTTAATCTCTCCAATAAGCTATACTATACTACCACAGACATTTCATATTTTAATGTTTCATAAATCAAAATTCCTGGATATGAAAGCTGTCAATAAGAACTTTATTTGCATCACAGCTATGACAGAGCAGTACTATATTATATAACTTAAAATATGTCTTAAAAAATTTCATAAAATATAAAGCTTCTTGGTAACCAAATTTACCATTTTATATTTTTAATCACTTAAGTGACATTATAATACACGCAAAGATTTCCCACCCAGTCTGTCATCCTTACCTTTTTAAAGCCTACACAACAGAAAAGTGTGTTTGCATCTTGCTGCAATTTTTGCTGGAATTTACTAATTATTTTTAGTTTACCCATCGAGGTGGGGTAATCTGACCATTGGATTAACCAAAATAATTCATATTACTTTATGCCAGAAATTCTCTTGAATACTCTCTTCCTTTTATAGCCTCTGATTCCCAGTTGGCTACTGGATGATGTTAAGTGTCAGTAGTTTACTTACTGAAATTCAATATACACTTGGGGATCTATACCCCTAATACTTCCAGTACTTGCTTTCAGCCCCAGTTGAAATTACTTGTTCTTTGGCTGTTTCTCAAACTTTCCCCACTGGTAAGTGTTCCCTCCTATCTGTACTTATCTGTTTCTTGTCTGTTATACTGATAAATATTAATCTCAAAACTCTGCATTAGCACTGACTTTATATTACTAGTTTTAAATCTCTCTTTTGATATTTTAAGAAACACTTAGACTTTAAAATACTGTTGCATTTAGTAAATACTTTGGACACCTCACCTCATCATTGCATCATTACTTTTTGAGATCTGCAAAGGGTAGCAACATGCAAAAAAATACTGAAGCATCCTGTTCTCTTCTTTCGTCCTCTCCCCTCTCCAGTTTATTTTATTTCCTGTAGTGGATGTAATCAGCAGATATTCAATACTTCAGAAATTCTGACTGCTGGTACTACAAGCATATTTCCTCATTTCTCATTCTGTGGCAATATCAAACACTACCAGAGAGAAACATAGTTGAGTTTCATTACAGTGAGTGCCTACATTGAGCTATTCTGCTCCACGATTCTCCTTCCATATTTACTCATGGCCATGATTATTAAAATCTTAGCTTTATATTCAGTCTCTGGAAATCCAGAAACCTGACACAGAATCCACAATATTGGCTGTGAAACTGCATTTCTAGACTTACAAGGACAAACTTTTTTACAATGAGGGTGCTAAAATACTGGAACTGGTTTCCTAGTGAGGTGACAGATGCCACATCCCTGGAAACATTCAAGGTCAGACTGGATGGGGCTCTGAGCTAGCTGACCTAGTTGAAGATGCCCCTGCTCATTGCAGAGGGGTTGGATTAGATGATCTGTTTAGGTCTCCTCCAACCCAAACTATTTTATGGTTCTGTGAAACTCACCTTATGTCTTCTTCTGTGAAGGTTCCTCAGACAGCTACCTTTTCCATTAAGAAGTTGTTGTGCATAATTGATTCTTCCTTTAAGTTTTGCTCACATTGCCCCAGCCTTTTTTCCCATCAGCAAGAAAGAGATGGTAAACATGGACTTTTTCAATTCTACAGTCCAATAGTTCAGCAATAAAATCTTTGTCATCCCATTGATCAGATTTCAGATAAGGGACCCAGCGTGTGAAAGTAGAAGTGCAAGATGTACAGCAGTGACTAGGAAGAAAAATAAATATTTATGTTAGCACAATAATTATTTGTATTTCTTCCTTCCCACCAACTCTAGCATTAAAAAAAACTGAAAAAGGAAAAAAAATCTAAAACCTCCCAAGCCTTTTCATTTTCAAAAGTTGCCAAGCAAAGAGCAGACCTCATTTGGTTCCATTTTGAGATGCTGTACTAAACCCTACCCCCAAGCTGCCTCAGGCTTAGCCATGCTGTTTCTCACATGGCTTCTTTGAGGCACTTCACACCCACACATGGATTCTGAGTCCCTGTCAGCACACAATTCATCCATCTGCCCCAAAACTCTGAACTCTTCCCCACCACCATCCCTGCCTCCACAAAAGAGACACCAGTGGCCTGATGGTTTTCACAGCTCTGCTCTGGAATGCAGCCCTCTTGCTGCTTGTGTGACACTGGTTATCCAAATCTTTCAGCCACCACATAAAAATGGCTCAGAATGGACAGGTTTTTCTGGTCTCAGTATTAAGGCAGGCGTTTTTACATACTTGGCTGTTTAGACAGCCAGGTTTCTATCATGTCTTAGCTTTTCAAATACTGACAGACATATTACATCAAAGCCTTCCTTGCCTTCCAGAGAGTTGCATTAGGACAGCTAATAGGTAAGAACAGAAGAAAGATGAGAGACCAACATCACAGGTGAGAATCATTCAGGTTCACAACTCTGTCTGGGTGAATGGAGACACACACCATCACACTGGAGATAGAAGACTGGAAAAAAAAGTAGAAAAAGAAATCTATTACTCTCTAAAGCAGGCACTTCTGTCTCTGGAAGTATGATCTAATACAAAGTGTTGAATTAAAAGACACAGCACTCAGAAGAAAATATAAACTAGTTCCATTACTGCATACCCTACAAGATACATATGTATTTACATTTGAATAATAATGTTAATATTAAGACAACTATAGCATAATCAGTTGTGCTTCATTACACAATTTTACTGTAGCTGCAGCAGTATTTCTTTTTGATACAATTATAGAGACATTTAGCACTTTGAAGCAAAAAACAATTTTTCAGTTTATGTGCAAAGCCATTTTTTAATTCCTTGCAGGCTATGCTATTGCAAATATTAAATCTCAAATCAGTCATGTACAGTAAAAGATCTGAGCAAGACAACTACAAAACCGATTTTAAACATCTGTCCATAGAAGAGTATTCAATAATTCAATTTTTTTAACAACATCTCAAGGTTAACAAGTGGGCAATGTTGAACAGACCAAACTTCCCTAGAAACACTCTTCACACTAACATATATTCAATCCTAAAATGCCCTGAGTTGGAAGGGACCCACAAGGATCATTGAAGTCAAACTCCTAAGGTCAATCATGCTTATGAAAGTGAATTTATTAGCAGTATCACAAACACTTTCATACTCATTTGGTCTTGCAATAAAGCAATATGATGATTCTCAGAGATATTCTGGCTCCCCTGCAGTCCACAGAGGAGGCTGGTTGGGGTTTAATTGTAATTGTGCTTTCTGTCGGTTTGGGAGATTTTTTTTGCCCTTTTTTTTTCTTTGTTTGAGTCTAGATGAAACTAAAAAAAAAACCAACAAAACAAAGCCAAACACAATTTTTTCCCTACCGCCCTCAGCATAGATCTTCCCTAACTCCTTTCCTATTGAATAATTACAAGATTAGTTCATTAAGTTAAAATTAGCCTCTGTGACTACTTTGCAGTTTTTTGTATTTCTTAAATCTTCTATTTTGCAGTTCCATATAAACAAAACCATGTAAAATTTTCAGTAAGAATTTCCAAAAATAGACTTATAATGAACAAATATAAAAATAGCACAGATGTAGATTTTCAAAAGGTACAGACTCCTCTTGCCTTTTTTCAGTTGACTTAGAAAAAAATGCCTTTTTGGCTAAACTTTCTCTGAGAAGAATATTTTTCTCCCCTATTATTTACCGATTCTGTCAAAATCAGAAGTTTTACGCTGGTGAAAATTATTATATCGGGTGCAAATAAAACCCACATGTTGTTACAATGGAATTCTTGGAAAGAGAAAATTTTAAGAAATAGAATTGGCAAAAGTAGCATTTTAAGCTCTTTGGTGAATATACTTTCCCAAATTTAACTTGAACTTGAGGCACCATTCTCGATATACTGAATGATGGTGTACAAATAGAACACAGGACATGTGTGCTGCATAAAGGAGGCCTTCTGTCTTTAATCTTGCATTAGTAGGAGCTGCTGTGATGCAGTTGCCACTGAGAAGTCTCAGTTCAAAAGCAGGGAAGAGGCAGGGGACTGGAAGAAAGGCACTTCGTGAATATCTCTCCTGCCAGGACCAATCATCCATCCTTTATTTTATAGAACATGTCATGCGGTGATGAGAATAGTATGTCCTGTGTCAAATCAATGAAGGAAGGACTTTGTCCTCTGCTTCAGCAACCACCATGAAAGATTAATCTGCACAGCACGTACCCACACTTCTGTACAATTATATTCCCTGGGAGCAGATTCTTGATTGTCTCAACTCCAGGCAGCGCAGAAAGGGGGCACCTCCAGGCAAGCTAGGGACAGCTGGGATGCTGCAGCTCCAGACAGAGTTCAAAACAAGGCCTACTGACTATCCCATCTTCACACAGAATTCTGCAATGTCTCAACAGGTTTACTTTGAGAATTTTTCCTATTAGTTAGGGCTTCAAAATCGAAGTAAATAGCTATTATTATAAACATTCCTAATTTTTCTTGCTACATTTGTCTACAAAGTATTTATTAGTGGTGAAGGTGTGGTCCAGGCATCAATGCACAATTATGTTGTCTTCAGCCACTTACTATGACAGCTGGATATATTTTTTTTTAATAAAATTGATTTACTAGATAATTGCACATTACCCTTTCCATCAAGTGTGTCACATGCAAATTCAGAGTTTGACAGCACACAAAACTGGTATTTCATTGTTTTTGAAGGGGACAGAAGACACAGTTTTCTAATCTGGACTTAGAATCAGTGCTTGAAAAAATAGAAAGAAACTTTGAACACTTCTACTTACCTTCACTGTTTCTCTATATATTAGTTTTCAAATCCAAAGACAACTGCAATATTTTTAATTTTGTTTCAATGGTGAAATCTAATAAGCTCCTCCTGATGCTTCTTTAAGCACCGGAAATTAAAGGGCAGAAAGTTATAAAGGCTTAATTTAGGTGTCAAAAATAGTCTTGGGCAGAAAAAATGACGGTTCATATAGGCAACGTGGAGAGAAAACTTCAGAATAAAACAGTATATCTAGAATCTGTTTGCATTCTACTGTCTCTCAGATATGGTTCTGATTGTCTATATACTCACCATATCCACTTGTAATGAGATGCCCATTACTGACAACTCATGACTGCTGCTAGAGCAGTAAAGTGTCACTGTACAAAGCCTGCTCCTAAACTATGCTGCAGTGTATTTCCTGATGATGTTAATGTATTTATATATTAGTGTGATATATAGTTTGTATATTTGCAATATATATTTACAATACCATAATAATAATAATATCACACAATACAATAAAATAATACCATATTATAGGTTAGCATTATATATAGTTTGTAGTTCTCCTGTAATCTTCACATCCAGGGTAAACCTGATCCTCATTAATATGATCTGTCTGCCTCTTTGATTTCTCCATCTGCTCTGCTACTGTCAACTTTGGCAAGTTAATATGCCAATGCTTTTATAAAACTTATTCAAAGTATTCGAGGAGTAAGAAATAAAAAGGTATACAGTGTGTGTTAACAACTGATTGTTGATTCTGAAAATTTAATCTGAGGCAAGTGTGAGATTGCCTGTTAAATCTTACAGGGAATTTGACCAAATCTCTGGATTTTTTGGAACATGTAATTTAACATGTTCATCCACCTTCTATGTTGGTTGAATTATTCTGTACTTCTTTCCATTCCTTTTGTCATCTGTCCTTAAAATGCATTACCTTGCCACACTATAATCCTATGTGAAGGCTCTGAATGCTTGCTAAAATAGCTAACTAGCAAAGAGGGGATCCTTCAGGTGAGCCTCCAGGTTGTCTCTGACCTTCCAAAGAGAAACAGCGACAAAACCTAGCAGAGATATAATTCTGTTTCATGACTTCAAAAACACCAAAGCCCATTACTTCAGTGAAATATGTTCATCTGTTATTGTAGCATGCCAGGGTTAATTCTTGTGAGGGCCCATTTCAGGAGCAATAGGTGGAATGGAAACTGGGGTTCTTTTCATTGAATGTACATGAGATGCTGTGCATAATTGGAGAACCAAATAAAACAGCTGGGGCTGAATCTTTTTGTGTATTTACAGCTTTAATTAGAGGTGGTATTCCAAAAGATCTTCACTTTAATGTACGAATTATCACTAATAAAGGAAGAAAACAGTGTAATGCAAACTGTTCATTTACAGAAACTTCTAGTCAGGTTATAGTAGGACTTGCATTAATTAGCATTTTCATCAAAAAAGAATGTTGTATCCAGTCTGTGTGCACCGTTGCTCCTTCCAGGAATAAGACTCTCACTCCTGGAGATGCTCTCATAAGTGGAAATCAAACCAGCTGTTTTCCAGGCAGAGACACAACACTGTTTATGCATGCAGCCATCATGAGGTCAGCATTTATATGCTATATGCACGAGTTCTATTACCCCTCCATAGCATATGCAATTATAGTTCTCTTGACTGGGACACATAAAGCAAAGATATTGTTGCTCAGTACCACAAACTCCAGATGGTTGTTATCAAAGGGCTTCTGCTTAGTTCATAAGTGATGACAGAAAAATAAGGCCACAGCACGCCTTGAATATTTTCTTGTTCTGAAAGATTCTCAGGGCACAGCTCCTCTTCTACATATAAGTAAGAACTACCTACCAAAACTGATATGACAAAACCAACAAGAGAATATTCTAGAAATGACAGAAAGCCATCAGCACATAACCTAGGAGTTCAACTACTGCCAGCAGTTCAAGTCCAAGGCAGACTGAGGAGAGCTCACACAACTACTCCCTTGTTCTGAGGGCACTTACACACAACAGCTGCTTTGTTGTCTCCCTCTGTCTCCCTCATTACTTGCAGTTGTGCCTCTGAATACTCCCAAGTTTGAGTACTGCATGCTTATTGGTAAGCAGCTCCAGGCTCATTTCAGTCCACCTTTAAGTGGACTTACATTTAAATCCAACTTTAAATATTTTTTTTTTTTAAAGTCTCTTTATCTCCTAATTCCTCAAGGGAGTCAAAGTAGTACCAAAGACAGAACAGACCTCCACAGCCACAGAAAGCCAGAGGGGAATTTACAGACACAGGGTCACCACCTACCTTTAACTTCCTTCCTGAAAATTGTTTTAAGTGCGAATCAGACAGAACGAGTAAAACTGTTTATTTTCTGACACTGTTCTGGAAGAAGTCACCTGCAAAAGAGGTTTCTAAATTATAACTTTCAAGAACAACCAGAACCATGTGCTTGCCTACAAGCTCTGAGTAAAACACGAAAAGAAGAGGGCTGAGGATTACCCTGTACTGCAGCCCTTGTGATTAGCTGGGTCTGCCACAGGTGACCCACGGGTTCTGGGTCCTTTCTGTCACTTCACCTTGCTGAGTGAGCAGTTCCTCCTTTAATTTCTGTTAACCCCTTTATCAAAAGGGGACCTTTTCTATTTAGTGCTGTAGCACGGCTGCAATCTTAATCTTCCTGGAAAAACCAGCTATCCTAGTCCTGCAGTAGCTACTGAATACTTATTTTTACACCTCTTGGCACTGCTTCCTGGCAGGAACTGCTGACTTTAGCAATATAATCTGAAGCCAGAAGTGAGGTCAGAAAAGAGCAAAAATCTAGTGTCTCCAATTGTGATGCTAATTAGAAAACAGAAAGAATTGTCTTTCTTTGTAGGCCGTGCCATATTTTAGACTCAAATGTAGCAAGCTGATGGATGTGAGCAGATCCCCCTGTGACTTCCCAGCACTATAGGAAAAAAAGGAAAACAACTGTGCAGAACAGTTTGAGTAATTAGGGGCCTTAATTAGAAAGTGGAACTATGCTTCTGGCATCCATAAAATTTTGCCTGGTTTCCATTAGGAAACGTGTCTTCTAGTTTTTCCTCCAGGTTGTCTTCCAACAAAGCTTTCTGCTTTTGAATATGACTATTAAATTAAAATGCTGTATATTTAAGACTTAAAGCTTAATTCAGTACATTATTTAAGTATGTGTTAATTCTAATCACATGGCTTGTCTTGTTTGAAAATGCATTAATGGGATATTTCACCTGGTCACAGTTAAATTCTCTTTAAGTGCTTGCCTTAAACCTTTAAGTCAGGCATAAGATGAGACTCAATCCTTATATCTCCTCATCATATTTTTGTTTCATCTTCTCTCTTTACTTCAGAAAAAAAAATACAGTAGCAGTAGTTCATTGGCTGTCAAAAAATTCCTATTCCCATTTCTTTTAAGATCCTTTTTATTTCTATTTCCCTCAGATTATTTGCATTCCTTTTTAATTTTTTTTAAAATTATTACTTTTGATTCAAAACATAGCAATGAGTTATAAATACACATTTTAAAATAATTGTGTGGGTAGGAAAGGTATTTACAAACTCTTGTGACATAACAACATACCCCGTTAATGTCAATATAAGACATTTACTAAAGGAAACTGATATGCACTAAGATATTGCTGTGCCTATGTTCTGATTCTTTAATGTCTGAAAAGCAGAAGAAAATAAAACAAGCACTCTGAGACAACCTCCTGATCTACTGAATCTGATGTGTATTTGTTGTGATACTCCAGTGCTAGAAATGTCCAGAGTCCTTTCATTAATTGAGATAATTGTAAAAATATCCTGTTTGCTTCTTTTTTGAATTCGAATGGTGACATCTATCACTGAGAAAAGTTTGCTGGTTGTACATAAGGAAGCTATCTGAAAATTAAGCTAGTAAATATTTTATACTGTAGCTTTGAGTGCCTTTCAAATTCTCAGACAAGCACAAAATCAAAGTAACAACCTATCCAAATGGGAGCAAAATATGTTTTTAAGCATTGCTCATACTTTCAGAAAGAACATTGCTCAAGGCAGTTTCTGAATCTATGTTCACACACACATACACACACACACACACATCTCCACTATGGGTCATGCAAGAACTCCAACTGGATGGACTTAAAGCAGCTTAAATTAATCTGGCCAAGAAAACTTCTGTGAATAACTAGTGGCTTTATTGATGTTTTATTTTAAAGTAAGCATTGACAATACATCTGTGGGATAAGAAAAAAACCTCTTCATGAATGTTTTCTCTTACTTTAGAAAACTATTAAATGTGAAAT
Organism: Oriolus oriolus; assembly: GCA_013400235.1. Classification (NCBI taxonomy): domain Eukaryota; kingdom Metazoa; phylum Chordata; class Aves; order Passeriformes; family Corvidae; genus Oriolus; species Oriolus oriolus. The sequence continues at coordinate 28,661 of VXBT01001442.1, read as the reverse complement.
CTTTCATTGAATCAGAACAATGATAAGAACCATGTAATTGCTAAAAGGATTGCCACCTAAAGCTACAACTTTAAAAGAGCTGGATGAAATTAAAACAGAATAAGATACCGGTTCCTATAACCTAAAGTCTTCTTTGAAAAATGTGGAGTATTTCTTATTCAAATTGTGTTCAGGCCTAAATCCTGATTTTCTGTCTCCTATGTTGCTGAGAATAAAAGATGGAAAAAAGATAAAATACGTGACTTTAAGAAAGACTCACGAGTTTCAGCATCTGAAGTGTCCTACTTTTAACTAATGGTGTTCATGAAAAAAAAAAAAGATAGAAAATAACCATCCATAGCAACCAATGTTAGTTAAACAGTATGACTATTGTACTCTTTCAAAAGCTTTTATATTTATAGAAGAGTTTGATAATTTGCTGTAGACTGGAAGTCAATATCACAACCAAAAAATCTTTTTCTTCATCTCTACATGAAAATTGGCCGGTCAAGACAAACTATGTTTCTCAATGAGTATAATTTCTCAATACAGAGTAAAGTGAAGCAAAAAACCAGATCATAATAAAACTCGGCCTATAATATATACATATCTACTTTATGTATTGCATCAGAATAGTCATTATCTTTCCTTCTACTGGAATATTTATGTTTTGAAATATGCCCAGTAAGTTTACAAATATTTCCCCCCTAATGCCTTATTGACACACGAGTACTGGTAATTAGTTAGTGATAGGCTTTGTGTTGGAAATAAGACAAATAAAAAACCTCTAATGTGGTAACAAACTGGGAAGCGGAGTCTAAGAAATGAATACTTAATAGTAGTTTTATTGCAGTGGGAAAGGAAGAATTTATTTTGAGGGTACAGTGTTTTCTTGCAACTCTTCTCTATCTCCTTCTAGCATGCTGACAAGTAGAAACAACTCGTTGCATTTTGTCGCCGCATCACCACTAAGGCTTAGTCCTCAGACAGTGGACCACGCCAAAGTAACATTCTTTGCAATCTTCCAAGAGTGCAAATTACCCTGAAGCTGCTAGGAAGAACAGCCAGTGTGTATTTTGCACCTTCCCAAGCCAGCAGAGATACTGAGTTGTGAAGCAGGAACCTTTACTCCGTCTTATATAAAGGGTTTTATATAAAATATAGAGTATGCTGAGGCACATGGGAAGCAAAGCCTTGGTATTCTCTTTCAAGTGCACATTAATGAAAACTAATGATTGAAGTACAGCTTGAAATTTCCACCACATAAATGTTATGATGTCAGCTGAGGCAGCGAGTGTTTTGTTCTGCAACTATGGCAAAAGCCTGGTAAGACTTAGCTCGGCTGCCTTTTGTCACAGGGCACAACAAGAGCCATTAACCTCAATTTCCCCTGAGCTAAGAATGCAGCTACTGTGGCCCAGTCGATGCATGGTAACAAACTGCAAGCAGCAGCTTGAATGTGAACTTGACCTATCAGAACTTCCTTTTAATGCCCTTCTTCACAGTTATTGCTCTGGGATTATTTTAGTTTTCTAAAGGGAAAAAGAGGAGTTGTGCCATTTTCTTGTTTCTATTTTCACAGTAATACGAATGCACAGCTACTCTGTACAGCTGCTGTGACATGTGTGCCATGCTATTTTAACTAGCAGCAGAAGGACTGTTACTTTAGAGGGGAGAATATGTTCACACTGTGCACTGGATTCAGAGGAAATGCAGCACGGGACTCTTGGGTCTGCAGCCTTAAGAGAGGATATGTCCCAGATTTTCTTATCCAGACAAAATAGCAGGCAGTGCTGGGGAAGTGCCATGTGCAGGGCTCTGGTGAGGGCAGCCCTCAGGCTCTGCTTTCTCCCACCTCAGCTCCACATGTGATTCTTCACCACAAAGAAGAGATAGGTCAGACTACAGAACTCAGATGCCCAATCTGTCTGCCCTGTCAATGCAGCAAAATTTATGAGCCCTGAAAGCTGCAATGCAAAAGGTTGTGGCTGTCTGATGTGGAGCCAGACCATTCTGCACATCTGTGCCTGCCATTTGCATTGTGGTTTTTTTCTCACTAATACATAAGACAGAGTGGATAGCTAAATAGCTTGGATGGAAAGGAATTTCATGTGACATGGCAAAAACACCCCAAAGGCTTGTGGCCATCACTGGAAAAGGTGGAGGAACTCAGAAATCAAAGAAGTCTGTTATAGGGGAAAATATCACACAACATGGTCACCATCCATTATGAGGACCATTCAGGGAACAATTTTCAGTAGGTCTCAGGTACTTTAGCTTTGAAAGTGCACATCTCGCCTTAAAAACCAGAGATTATATATCATTTCATTCAATGACACAATGATTTGCTTGTCTTCACTATTATTCTTCAGGCACTGTTGTCTTTTCTTATCATATTCAATTTTCATTAAAAAAAGAAAAAAATAATGTTGGATGGCTGATATGGCTAGAAGTTATTATTTTCTGAAAATGAAAGGTAATTTCATTTTAAAACTCATTGTGGCATTTACCTCAAAGCTATTGAAATGTGTGGAAGGAGGAGGGGGTAAAATTATCTTTGTAGCTTTATAGTTTCATTACTATAAGTTTCCAGAAAAATAAATAAACTTTAACAGCTTTTTACTATGGAAACAGGACATTTAGTCTCAGTGGGTATCCTGAGTGCTGCATTTTAAATTTGACTTTTTTTTTTTTTTTTAAACGGGCCTGTGGGGGAAAATGATCAGGATGAAAGAATAGATCTGGAACTTCAGAATCATTTTAACAGCAGTTGCTAAACTTTTGAAGCCTCCATGAAACACAGTCTATTGAGGAGTACTCTAGTGTTGCTGGCTAAAATGAAAAGAACTATAGATAAACAACTAAGATAACTGTAACCCTGCAGAAAATGTGATGATAATATTATTAATACAATATAAAGAGCAAGGAGAAAAAAAGGTTCAAGTTTTATGAAAGATTTGGAGAACACTTTACACTTTTCTAAAATCTAGGATTCATGGAGGAGCTTTAGGTAAAACTTCTTTGTGCATGAAAGAAAAACACTAGGCATATTCTATGGCTTTTGAACTAAGAGAAGGGTAAAAAGTGCAAAAGCAATGGAAAAACTTTTGTGCCATGTAACTGCAAGCCCATGATACATGAGACAGTCAATGAAGTCAGTCCTCCAGCAAAGCAAGGGCAATCCAGGGCATTATTTCCCTTCTCCTGGTAAACTTTAGACTGCTTGGCAGAAGCCACAAGCTTCATCTGTCACAGTTTGGAAGTGAAAACCATGTTTCTTCTGCAATTCAAAGTATCTGCAAGCTGGGGTTTTGAGAAAAAAAAAATCTTAAATGTTGCAAACATTATTCTGAAAAAGATAAACACAGAAACCTTCAGAAGCATGTGAAGTTTCATTAAAACTGAGCAACTCCAAATGTTCTTCTACCATAGGCAAATTGTCCAGTTGATTTTTTTTTCAAACAATATATATCTGCCTGTAAAAAGTCTCAATATAGCTGCAGAAACACGTAAATATTCTTTCATTTCTTCATTTCTGTTTTTCTCTACCTACTACCAAGAAGCAAAAATAATCAGAGAATCACAGAATGAGAGGACAGCCCAGGTTGAAAGGGACCTCCAGAGATCATCTGGTCCAAACTTTAAAGGGAAAGAGAACTTAAATAAAGATACCTGGCACCCTGTCCAATCACATTGTGAAAACCTCCAGTGATGGGGACTCCAAAAATCTCATACTGAGATGAAGCCTCTCCCAGTGAAACTTGCGCCTGTTCCCACTTCTCTGTGTGGCTCCCTGTGAAGACAGAGCCTCTATCCTCTTTGTAGCAGCCCTTTAACTATAGCAATACTGTGGTGAAGTCCCCCCTAAGCCTTCTCTTCTCCAGAGACAAAAGGCTGTAACGCACAGGATGCGCACGTTACTTTTACACATGGCGTGAACATGTTACTTGAATGCACAGTATTTAAAGATGGGGGGAAAAAAAAAAAGTAATTTTCTGGAGCAGCTGGCTACAGCTAGGGACTAAATAGCAAGTAATAAGTATGAAGTTCATATCTGGGTGGTTTAGGCCATTCCTTCTCCATCTCCCTTCTCCTATCCAGCCAGGCTGACCCCATAGCAGCCTACACCAGTCAACTGCTGGTTGTCAGAGCCCTCCTCTCCCTTTCGCAGGACAAACACATCCTGTCCTTTGCACCAGCTCTGAAATTCATTTTTTTCAAGGTAGACCTTGCCAGCATAGAAAGCCATCTCAAAATTTTGTTTTTGCTGGTTAGTTTGATGGATTAATACACTGATTCAGCTCCAAGTGGGGAGGGAGGCCCCCAGATTCATCATAAAAACGAAACCATTGAACCAGCAGCCAGGTTTGTTTGTGCTGCTACTGAACTCCCATGTAATGTTCAGCCCTGAAGCGCACTTTCTGCTACCCACTCTCAAAAAAATATTGGTATAAGGACAGAATTCCTAACCTCTGTAATTTTTGCCATTGTGAATTCATTGTAAGTTTGTGCATTTGTTTCCTGACATTCTTATTTCTTTGTCCTCTATGTTCAAGTAACAGAGGTTAATTTGGTAACACAAACCATGCTGAAGAATCACTGCAAAAGTCTAACAGGGAACTGCTGGCTCTCCAAATATGTTGATGATAACAAATTTTAATTGCTTCAGAGTGCCAAATGTGTGTCAGCAGTTTTCTTTAGACCATTGTTACGCATCCTGTGTTTCAAATGATGATTTTACAACTAAGGAGGATAAACACTCATAACATGGTTTTTGAAATAACAAATGCAGATATCCTTTTGAGAACAAATATTTTGGGAGTTTTGAGTATCATTATACTGTCTTGAATTCAACAGGGAGAGCACTAGGATGTTGTATCTGACATTTAATTTTAAAAATAACCTGTGCCTTAGAGGAAAAAGAAAGAGAAAGGCTGTGCTTAAAAGTGTAAGTAATGATTCAGACACTTCCAATTTATTTTCATTGACTACAGTATTAGTACCTGGTCAAGATACATATTTTTTTCCTCGTGATTATGTGTCTATAGAAGCTGATACACAAGAAGTTTTAAAATTACATTAAGAATGCAGTCGTCCTTTTCTATTCAAAATTTATTGGTATACTTAAAGTATTTCTTCTAACATAAAAATGAACGCCTCTGGCACAAAACAGAGGTGTCTGAGCTAGATCAGATACTGGAGGAAAGGTTACTCACATCAATACAGAGCTCAGGGTGAGCTACATAGCCTTGTTCCTGGGGTTAAATAGAGTGATTGTCACAGGCCTGAATAAATGAGTCCTATCTTTACACTGGCTGCCCAAAGTCACAAGGGCTGAGGCAGCTACTGCAGGAACTGAGCTGATGCTTTACTGCTTCACACTACTTAGCTGGTCCAACAGGGATTTCACTGTCCCTTGCTCAGCTCCTCAAGAATGAACTTGAGCTTGCCATGTCTAGTGCAGATCTCCACTTTGAACAGCACCCACACTCAATGGACACATTATGAAACCGGCATGATAAAAACATAACAGCTTCACTCAACGTCAGTGTAATCTTGATGGCTTATAGGAGCTCTTCGCCTCTTGATGCTTCCTTTTCGTACCGATGCTGCCACATCTTAAGTGCTTTCTTCATAAATAGTGAATTGTTGCTGAGTTATTTTGTAGATGAAAAAGAATCCCCCTTTGTCTGGAAACAGCAATAGATAGATGGGCTGTGTGCACCACTAGTTCCACCACTAGTTGAAGACAAGATTCTTTATTTCTCCTCCTGGTCATCCCTTTAAAAAATAAAAGAACAAACAGAAACCAAACCAACACCATACAGCATTTTAATAATGGAATTAAGTTCACAAGGGAGGAAAAGTTAAGCAGAACACAGATAGAATGAAGATTAAGAGTGAGAAAGATTGTTACTCCTGAAATTGTTCTGGTCTCCTTCTGGAGTCCTAAACTGCAATTTCTTTAAGGCAAAATGTTTGCCATTGCATAAGAAAATGGAGTTTTCTGTTTTTCTGCAGAAAGGGTTACTATCCTTTTCCAGCCTTCCTACCCATCCAAGGGCTAAAGAGAGATCACATTTTTTCAGGGCACTTTGTTCAAACAACTCTGCATAGCAAATGGTCTTAAAAGATTGACATTTGGGCTTCACTGGAAAACTTGCTGGTTCAGTTCAGAAAAGCAACAACTGATAAACTTGCACAATAATAGTATTTTTGCTTCTGACTCCAATTGAAATCAGAGCATCCAGGGTGAAGAGTAATAAAAAATGCTTTTCTCTCAGTTATCTGAAATGGTTTTTTTCAAGTCTGGTTTGAATTTTATACTTAGAGTTTAGACTTGCTCTTGTTCAATCAGCACTGGTTCTTCTGGCTGTAATCCCTTTGATTCCTGTGTGTAGAGGACACACAGACAAATCCCAGAAAGGTCACTAAGAGACAAATTGGCCAAGAGAAAGTTGTTTAGCCTCTTCTCCTCATAAAAAAGATTTTGTTCTTCTTGTCCTTGCATCTTACAGCATTTTTTTAATACAATATTCACGTTGTCTTCCTGTGCTATTGTCACCCAGTGTTCATAAAGCTGCATACTATCTTCCCACTGTGTGCATTTTACAATGAAATTTGTATTTCAAATAAATCAGTACCATATTTTAGGCAAATTCATCTCCCTGGATGAGCCAGAACGTTGCACTTAGTGTAAGAGCTAATTGACTACTAACAGTGGATTAAGAATTATGAGTGAAATCAGTTTCAAAATTACATAAATTAGAAAAAGTAATATACTCCCAATGCACAAGTCTCTCACAACTCTATTTTCCATAGTCCCTAATACAAAAAAACACAAAATATATTTGATTTATCAGGCATTTAGGAACAGAAATATGTTGGAAGACATCAGGTAAGTTATTGAATCTATTTTTCTCCTAAACAAGGTATGAGAATTTTATTTTTTTTTAATTCCTACGACATAAACACTGCTAGCTTCTCTTCATTTATTTTTAAATACAGAGAAAACATCAGAAACATTGGTGATTAGGCCAGAAGGTAGAATTAATTTTAAGAGAAAAGCATTTTAAAAGTCAGTAATCAGCAAATTAAAAAAGGAACTTTATGTAACAGTTCCTTTAATAGTTTAGGAATACTTTTGTGTAGTTTTATATGGAGATGGCAAAAATGCTACAGGAAACTGATAAATCAGTTGTATGTACAGTTTACTAATGCACTCTGTTAATGCAAGTATTGGCTTAGTACATCAGTGACAGCCCTTCGGACTAAAGCTGCAGTGATGTTTTATATGAACAAACCCAAATTATCCAATATTTAAATTCTGTGCAAATTAGTCAGATGAGAGAAAATTTCTACTTGGTCATGTTATTAAAAACATTAGTTTAACATCAGTTAAAAAGTGGCTAACATGACACTAAGTAATTTCATTGTGGGTTTTATTGTAATATGTAGTATTCCAATGTATGTAAACTTTTCTATGTAAAACTATAGCCTACAATTCTGCAGGAAAAAGATACCTTTTTTTTAATAATCTATATGCATCTCTCCATTTGTTTACTGCCAATCCAGGAAGAAATTCCTGTATTTGTGAATGTTGAAGTCAGTAGTGAAGGTCCCCCTTTTGTTCCTCCAACAATTGCTGACCCATTTGCACACGAGTGAGAATGTACACAACTTTTCTTCCATCTCCTTGGGAAAAACCACATGCCTTCAGCTTTATTTAATATTTATTTAAGATTGTTGATAGAGGAACAAATACTGAAACTGGGAATAGTCACCTCCACAGAAAAAAATGTGGGTTTTTTCCTCTCTTCCCTTGCTATACACCGCATACACGTGTATTTTTCTTTACTATGGCATACCAAATGAAAATAAATTTCTTGCCTAGTGATGCCTTAGGTTTTAGCTTTTACATTTTTCAAAATTCTGTATTCCTAGTGTGTAACTCTGAACTGCCTTGCAGCCTGTTAGCTGCTGTTCTCTCATGCTAAGACAGACATAACAAAGCCTCTCCAGGCTTGCTCTTCAAGGACACCCAGACCGTCCTAGCCCCAAAATGTGTAAACCAGCATCTTGAGGAGGGGGGGCAAGCTGAGGGGAAATTACATCATTAGCTAAAGTTTAAATTGGTGAATTTATGCTGATGTGTAAATGGACCAAACCTATAACAGTGTGAAGAACTTGTGACTTGTCCATCTTGGGTGTAGCCTTTGGCCTGCCCAGGGTGTACCTCTGAAGGTCTTTCAAACAAATATCCACCTTTATTCCCTTACTCCTGTCTAATCTCTGTTTCCAGGTTGGTCTCTTTAGGCATCACTAGCAGTGTCAGTCTTATTTCTAGGTCACCAGCTACAGATGGTGGAGAAGTACTTTGAAGACTGGGGAGATGAGACAGTTGAGTTTTGTGTGATCTGGACATTTCTATCTCAATGTGATGGGAAAGATTTGCTGGGAAGATGATATCTCCCTCATGGAAAAGTCCAAAGCAGCAGCAGCAGTAGCAGCTGTGATCTGACGAGTCATACCAATGCAAGTTTAACCCTGTGCTGAACCAGGCCTTTGTGATGCAGTATCAGGTATTAGCAAACAAGTACTGGAACCCCAGTTTGAAAACATTGCTCTATATTTAGTGGAGTAGAAAAGAGCAATGGTTATTGCATGCAATTATGGGAAGTAACTGTGAAAAGGCTTAGTACTTATTTCCTCAAATACAAAAAGCCATGCTGTATGTACACAGTTCCTGTGATATTTCTGTTGCAGAAGGAGTAGAGCCAGCATATCAAATACTACCAGTACTAACAAGAAGTCTTCACTGATCAAATTGCTCTACATACGTTGCTCCAAAACCTTGATGAAAAATAGCAAAAGTAGGTCTGCACAAAACTGCAGGCACTGCCTGTCCAAGGAATTCTGACAATGTTCTCTGCTTTTCTCCAGCTCCTGAATTCTGTGGTGAGAGTCCCTGGGCTGGTTGTCACTTCTAATTTTGAACCAGTGCCTTGACAAAAATATATGCTAGCCTCTAGAAAATCTGTACATAGAACAATTAACTATATCTCTACAAACCTGTTGGATATCTTTGTTTCTTGTTAGGTCATTAATGCACACCTTTTTATTTTTCCTTTTTATCTTAGGAGCTAGACAGTACACTTAGCAATATAGTTATAGAACAACAGTAATACTGCAGTACTGTTCTGAAAAATCAATTAAAAAGTAATAACTGACTTTAAACAGCATACTTTGATTGAATAGAGTGATTCAAGGAAGGTAAGTCTTTTCCTTTGTGTCATATAACAACTAATAGACCATATCTGAACTTCCATTGATTTGGGATTTTTTAACCTATCTAGATGTGATCAGTCCTCTTAAAGAGCTTTGCAAAGTACTACATGAAGGATTTTGAAAGGGTTATTAAAAGTTTTTGCCCTGAAAATTGTGTTTGCCTTATCCTAGGCATAATCAGAAAGAGAACAGAAGCCAAAAGCATGTGGTCCTGGTCCTGCCTAGAGCACCCATTGTCAGTGCAGTCATAGCAAATTAGCACCAAGACCCTACTGTAAGAAAGCAACTGTGAATTTCTGAGTATGGTCATAACACTTCTCTTCAGTTCTGTTGCTCATCAGTAAGTCTGTCTCAGAAAATAATTTAGGTTATAATCTATCTCTTACCAGTGCCCACTTGATGGTTCTGTCAGACCAGATACTAGTTTACAAAATTATTTGCCTCAATGTTCCTCTAGCTCCTTCTTTTGCTATTCCTCCCACCTGTGAAACATATTTTGCTCTGTTCTCCAAATTTAATTTTTTTTTTCCCCTAGAAGTACTTTTTTCTATGGTATTTTAATCTCATCCCTAGCTTGCTGCCTCTGTTTACAACCACCTCATTTTTCCCATCTTGAAGTGCATTCAGAGGGTGGAGGCTCTGTTGTGCTCTTCTCTGCTCCACCCACATGTCCTTACATGTTATGTAAAAGTGGAAAAATGCTGTTCCTTCACATTTCACAGTTTTTAATGTCACTATTTGTTTAGCCAACATGGAAGCCTGAGCCCACAGAATCTGCAAAGACCTCCTCTTCACAACTCAACCCTTATTATTTCCTGACAATATACCCATGAGATATCATGCCTGGTGTCTTACCACAAGATATAAAATACACTCCATGCCTTTCATCTTTAAAAATAACAAAGACTACCAAGGAAGAATGATTTATTTTTCAAAAGCCTCACTCTTGGAACAGATCTCTCTTGCTGACAGAACAGTCACGGATAAGAATGACTTTTTTGTTGTCTTCAGTACCCACTATAAATGACCACATGAGGACATTTTCCTGAATTCATCTAAATATAAAAAAACCCCAAATGTTGGTGTTCATCTGCTTATTAAGCATACAGATTACTCCCACTACCTGTGTCGTGGTTTGACACTGGCCCAACGCCAGGCACCCACGAGAGTCGCTGGCTCACCCTCCCTTACCCCAGCTGGGCAAATGGAGGGAACAGAGGAGAAAGGGTTAACGGAGACTTCATGAGTGAGATAAGGAGAGCAGGAGAAAATATTTCAAGGGCAAAACAGGCTCAATCTTAATTACTGAGTGAAATTTATTACTAACAGAATCAGAGTAAGATAATGAGAAGTAAAACAAGCCCTTAAAACACCTTCTTCCCCCCCAGGCCCTCCCTCCTTCCCACCGACAATGCAGGGAGGCAGGGCAGGGGGGTTTTGGTCAGTCCATCACCAAGATTTTCTTCCGCCGCTCCAGGAGAAGAGTCCTTCACTCTGAGGCCGTGGGGTCCCTCCCACGGGAGACAGTTCTCCGTGAACGTCCCGCCGTGGGTCCACTCTCACGAGCAGCAGCCGAACCGCACCTGCTGCAACGTGAGTCTCTTTCCACGGGGTGCAGTCCTCCAAGGACAGGCTGCTCCAGACTGGAAGCAAGGGCCCTCTCTCTCCACCGGGTCTCCCACTGGATCACAGCCTCCTCCAGGCATCCACCCGCTCCGGCGCGGGCACCTCCCCCACGGGCTGCGGGTGGATCTCTGCTTTCCCCATGGACCCATGGGCTGCAGGGGGACAGCTGCTTCACCATGGTCTTCACCATGGCCCACAGAGGAATCTCGGCTCCGGCGCCTGGAGCACCTCCTCCCCCTCCTTCTCCACTGACCTTGGTGCCGCCATGTTGTTCCCTCACATATTCTCACCTCCTCCTCCTCTTCTCTGACTAAGAGCAAAATCTTGTGATTTTTGTTTTGATGACAATTCTCAATATGCCATCACAGAGGCGTTACCAGCCTCTCTCATTGGCCTGGCTCTGGCCAGCAGCATGTCCATCTTCAGAGCCATCAGCCATTGGCTCTGCCAGACATGGTGGGAAGCTTCCAGCAGCTTCTCACAGGAGCCATCTCTGCAGCCCCCCTGCTACCCAAAACCCGGCCGTGCCAAACCACAACAACCTGGATGAATACGCTGGTTGGAAAACAACAGTGAATAGATGTGTTATGCCAAGTGATCAGTTTCACACCAACTTTTTTTGATATAATACACTTTGCTCATGAAGAATCTGACTGATCATGTTTTAGAGATGTGCCAAGGGCTATCTAGGGTGGGAGAGATTAAGAGAATGACCATTAAAACCTCTGATAAGCTGCTTTCTAAATTATATGCATGCTTTACTTTTGATCTTATAATTCAGGTGACTAACTAGTGTCTTGCATGTCCATTCCTGCTGGGGCAAAGAATTGAGCTCATCATTGAAATCCAATTTTATTCTAGAAATACAGCATTCTTCATTATATGCCCCCTTGAGGACATGTGCCTCTGCTGGGGGTTTGGGGGATGCTGAAGCTTTCCACAGATTGCAGCTGCAGCCACCATTTTCATGGTTTGGAGGTGCTGGAGGTCCATTAATGGAGGGTGGTGGCTCAAGCAGTCAGCTGGATCTGGGGGATCCCAAAAGATACAGGCATACCCTTGTCATCACCTGACCCCATGCTGGCCTGTTTAGGTCCTCACCATCAGGTGAGTTCAGGCTGTGTGGTATGCCCAATCCAGGGCTGGGGATTCAGCTCTAACTTGACTCACAGATTTTTAATATTCTCAGTCAGGACGTGGAATCCTTCAGGGCCCACAGGAGCCCAAACTCAGCAAGACAGAATTAGTCACTTTTTTTGACAGTCTACATCAGAGTGAAGGACAAGCAGGGAAGCTCCGCAGGGGAGGCTTTGTCAAGAGCCATGGTGGTCCAGGCATGGACCATGTCCTCAAACACGGGATGCCATCCCCCAGAGCCTGAGCAGTGGGCACTGAGCTGGGGCAGGTGATGGTCCCTACAGGAGGCAAGGACCCCAGGTACCCCAGGCAATGACAACAGGGCTGGAGTCTGTCCCAGCCTGAGTCGAAAAGAACACCATGGGCCCCAAGGGGACTGTACTGATGCCTTCAGGGCCAAGAACAAACAAATTTGGACAGTTTGGAAGCTGCCTCCAAGCTGTTTGTCATACATGTGAAGATCGCACTGCATGCAGGCATGAAGGGGAGCAGGAGGAAGAGGCAGAAGGGATAGCTTTCTCCCCTTCCCCATCTTTCCCTCCATTTCTCAGTTCTGACAATACCCCAGCAGCTTCTGCACCACCACCAGCAGGGAGCTTAGTCAGCTGAGATCAGCCCAGGACTCATCAGGTCACCAGCCCAGAAGGTGCTCAGGGACAGCCAGCTCAGGAGACTTGCCCGAGCAGGTTTCAGCAACATTTGGACAACTTACTTGATGACTTTGAAACTGTGCTGAGAGCAGGGAGAAAAGAATTAGATGCTGCTCCACTGTGTTCCAAGGCACATGAGTCCTTTTTGGAGCTTCTCTGCAGCTATTTCCAGAAACAGAAATGGTGGGCAAATTAGTCAAGACATTCAGCCATCAGTAGCACATGGGAGTGATTTCAGTGTCTTTTCTTTTCCCAAATGAAAATAATAAATATTTATTTTTATAGACTTTCACTTCTCAAAACTATTAATTGTGCGTTTTCTGTGCACTAATAATGGCTATTCGTGTAGCTGAACTCATGATGGATAACTAAACTAATGCAAATTGAATCCATGTCCTAAGAACTAAAAAGATTGCTTCTGTACACATTATTGTACAAAACTTACATTTTGACAATGAGAGGCTAATTATTCAAGGTTCTTAAATAAGCAAAATTGGCTTTCTCTTTTCCTCAAAAAAAAATTTAAACATCTACAGTTAATTGGTTACCTCTGAATATAATTTTAGCTTTTATCACTTATTGAAATTCACAGTCAAACAAACTCCATCTAGCAGGAAAATTAGTAATTTATAAATATATTCCACTCTTATTCTCCAAGTAACAGTGTATTTTGGTAGTGTATCATGGACCCTCACTTCACTGCCAGGAGCTATTTTGTGGAATTTGTTCTGCCACTAGTGTATGCAAAACACAATATGAAAGTCTTTCTTTTCTTCAGTGTTCTTTGTTATACCATAACTCAAGTGAGAGTTATTTTTAAAGTTACACAGGAACTTGATTCTGAGGTCTACTCTTATAAAATGATTAAAGACAATTTTAACACTGATGTATGTATCTAATCTAAACAGCTTGGAGTTTAAATTGTAAATTCAGAATACTCTTAGCAAACAATTTGTCAGTAAACTACAGGCTGAAATATATTCACATGAAATAGCTATTGAATAATTCCAAGGAATGAAAATATTAGAGGAAGAAGTAATCATTTGCTTACAATTAATGAACAGTAGAAACCCCTGTATTTATGAGTAGATTTGTTTGCTGCAAATAATCCTCCTGCATCTAATCAAAAGATACCTATCTATTTTCAGAGTATTTCAGGTGACAGCATACAAAGACAGGATACTCTGTTTCCAGGGCCTTTTAAGAAAAATGATAGCGGCTTTTCAAATCAAAATAATAAGGGATTACACAAAAGTCCATGTAATCACCATTCAAGGCTAATATGACAGGAAGTTGTTTCAGCTCTCTTCTTATGCAGCATGAAGGAAGTAATAAGCTCTGTTTTATGGAAAAGAAAAAGTAAATCCAGCAATCAGGATTCAGTAGTAAGCTTCTTGCCACAGTGCCCTTTAGCTGTTATAAATCGCTCAGTGTGTTTTAAATCCATGGACTTCTAAGGGAACAAAATGAAATGTTGTCATTCCTTTTTCCTGGCCGGCTTTATTTCCTTTGAGGTCTGTTAAGAGTCCTGTGATCTTGATTCTCTTACATGGAGGGTTTCAAATTTATCAGTAACCATCTGTTGCTGTCGCTTTCTTTCATGGTCCAAATCTAGAATTTCCAGTGCTAGTCCCTGTGTTTGCTGACATTTTTTTCATTTTCAGTTCTCGCTGGAGCTGTCATCTTCAAAGATCAGGGAGAAAGTAATGTCTTTGATGTTTTCAAAGGTTGGAAAGATATTTCTGCCCCCAGCATTTGAACACATGGAAAGTAATCTGGATTTTATAGGAGATTTAGATAAACAGTGATCCACTTGAACCAAATAGGTCCAAAAATTTTTAGTAAATATAACTTTTCTTGTTTTTTGAAATTAACCCCTTTGTACTGTGAACACAGTTTACAAATAAACAATAAACAACCTACAACCATCATAAATGTAATCCACCACTGAATTCTGGTCTCTGTTCCCAGCCCACAGTGTATGAGTGTCTATTATCTCCCCATCAAGGTAACTCAGGGAAAGGTGGGCATTCAGTGGGCTTCCTGCTGGGTTACAGTGACTAAAAGATCCTTTACAAGAACAAGACACATCGCAGCCTCTGTTCACATAAGAGTCCCAAGGCTATGTTAGGTTTCTCTTCAATGTATCTTTCATGTACCTCATCTTCCTTCAACCTCATTTGGATTCAGCACTGCAACACATTTTCTGTGCATAAAAATACACTTCCTTCATGTTATGATGGCATAGGTTACCAAGAGTGATTTATTATACACCTTTTACTATGCCTCCCTTTCCAAGACCACCATGAACAAATGTCTTTTACAAACATTTCACCCAGTTTAACATGGGCAGGTACAGCTATAGCCCCTGCCCAGACTTCACACGGATTTCTAATCACTCTTTCCCCACCACAAAATATACTGATCTCTACAAAACACTAACTTTAGCCTAAAGTTCCTATTTGACTTTTCTGCTTTCGCTGTGCTCATGCAGCTTCCAGTTTGCTCTCCTAAATATGGGGTCACTGTCTGATCAAAGTTAACCCAGTCTTGGTTTATCTGGCTGAAAGGACAAATATTACTCCATAATATTAGCAGATTCTGCATTGATCCAAAGTCCCATAATTACTAGTGCCAGATCTGTCCAGTACAAGAGCTGAACAAACATGGTCTGAAGCAGAAGTGAGCACAATGGTCTCATTTTTATCAATTTACCCAATGAACACAGTGCAGAGGGGTACCTTTATACAGCATTAAGATGTGTCAAGCTGAGCCTGGCCAGCAGCCAATCACCCAGACAGCCACAGGAAAGATCCTAGATGCCTTAAAATTTGATTTGCTCTGTTTGCTCAAACCACAGTCTTTGGGTCTTGCTTATGCCTCCAGGAACTGATATGGTCTCCTTAACGAATGACAGCCCAAAGTATGCACACCTTACCTTACCTTACCTTAATCATTAAGGCTTAGTGACTGATGCTGTCCTTGGTCTGCCAGGGTAAAACTGATAGCACCATGTAGATTTTCCACAGTTAAAGGTTTCCCTTGATATCCTAATGAACCAGGAATCATGAGTTGTAGGTAAGACAGGTGCTTGAAGGCACAACAATAGCTTGAAATTTACTTGTTACAAAAGGCCAACTTTTGGACCAGTCACAGATTAAGAAATGATAAAACTGATAGTCTAGGATGGTTTTCTGGATCTACATTACCTCTGAGTGCTATTTTCAAATGCAAATAGATGAATTTCTTTGGAGCCATATTTACATGCCTGGATTCATACTGATCTTTTCTGAACTCTTGCATCATTGGATGAGTTTGTGAGTCTCAGAGCAGACCTGATGTCTTAAGTCCTTGGCAAAAGTTAACACCATGAGACTCGAGCAAAGCCCACTCACAGCTACATTCCCCAGCAAACTCTCTGCCTTTCATATTTCTTTGGCCTAACTCGTGCACTCTTTTATCAGTTTCTCTCAATGAATTCAAAGAAATTCCTTAAAGTGAGTCTACTTCCATCTTCAAAAAAAGGAAAAGGTCCATTCACATCCTGTAATAGAGAGTTTGACCAAAGGTGTCAAAACCTGTAGAAAATTCAGAAATTATTTATACTCAAAATTACTTATGTTGGGCAGAGTGTGGATAGCTTTGAAAAATTAACTGTAGTGTAAGAAATATTAATTAAGTTTAAAGAAGCTGAAGTCCATGAAGATGTTTTGTGAAAGCTCAACAAAATTAATTACAACAGACTAAAAATCTAGCCATAAAGTGATTTCCAGCTTTTGATTAGGACTCTAATTCTAGCTATTGTACTGCAGAAATGTCAGTATGCAGACTTCACAGCAGTGTGCCCTGGTGGCCAAGAAGGCCAACAGCATCGTATCAGGTACAGTGTGGCCAGCAGGGCCAGGGATATCATTCTTCCCCTGTACTTGGCACTGGTGAGGCCGCACCTCGAGTGCTGTGTCCAGTTCTGGGCCCCTCAGTTCAGGAAGGACATTGAGACGCTTGAACGCATCCAAAGGAGGGCAACAAGGCTGGTGAAGGGCTTGGAACACAAGGTCTGTGAGGAATGACTGAGGGAGCTGGGGTTGTTTAGCCTGGAGGAAAGGGGACTCAGAGGTGACCTTATCACTCTCTACAACTCCCCGAAAGGTGGCTGTAGTCAGGTGGGGGTTGGTCTCTTTTTCCAGGCAACAACTGGCAGAACAAGAAAACATAGTCTCAATCTGCGCCAAGGGAAATTTAGGTTGGGTGTTAGGAAAAAGTTTTTTACTGAAAGAATGAGAAAGTACTGGAATCATCTGCACGGGGAGGTGGTGGAGACACCATCCCTGGATATGTTTAAAAAAAGGTTGGATGTGGCACTCAGTGCCATGGTTTAGTTGAGGTGGTGTTAGGGCTTTGGTTGGATTCGGTGATCTTGGAGGTCTCTTCCAACCTGGTGATTCTGTCATTCTGGCTACAGACCAAGGTCAGGACTTCTGCTTCAATCTATGCTCGTGGTCTTTTTGGAGTTACACCTCTGGAACAAAACTTAGGCACTTAGTTGCCGCAGAGTAGTGTCAGGCACCTTCTGGTACCTGACTGCCAGCTTCTCATCCTGGCTTCTTGTTACGTGTAACTTATCCCACCAGTTATTGCTATTTGGATTCCCCATGAGCTTTGCTCGTGATACCTCTATGACAGTCCTTATCAGACTGAGCTTCTGTGCCAGTCTACTTTTTAGTTTCATCTTACCTGTGCTTTCCACGGCCAAGTCAAACTGGCTTTCTCTCAATATGTCCAAGACTAGCATGGCCTCTCTTAGAAAAGCCAGATGATTTTTTCTTCAGTTTCTTTGTATATTGTCTTGAGCAATCCAGAGCAAATCTAAGTAGCAACTTACTTAGGAAATTCTGCCCAGCTCTTTCTTCCTTGGACTGGTTCATATCCGCTTAATTCATGGATATATGCCTGTATGGAACAGTTACATGACCAAGTCATGTAAGACTGGACAATTCTTTAACAAGATGGGTTATTTTTTTCATCTGACAAAAATTTAGCAAGCATATAACCTTTATTTAAGATTTAATATTTGGACAGGAGCAATAAAATTCAGAACCCTATTGCACTGGAAATTTTTAGTTCCTCCTTCAAGGAGAGTTTGTAGTGAAAGCTTGTTATATAGAAGTTGTTCTTACCACAGCTGAAGTAATACATTTTTTCCTGATTCCATTCTCAGAACTATATGAGTAATTAGACAAAATTTACCAAAAATATCATCATGTGGCAGATACCCACTATAGAACCCAAATATCTGAAGTCTGGCAGCCATAAGCATGAAGAACTGAGAACTAGAATTCCAACATGCAGGAGTGTCAGGCAAGGCAATGAATAGAAAAACACTATCAGTTCAGTTTCTATGAATTACTATTACAATCCTTTTCACACTTACCATTCACAAGTTAGTTGTGTAAACGGAGATTAAAAGTCCATTTAAAATAATTCGTTTTAAATAACTGTCTTCTACTCTTTCAATTTTGAAAGCAACATTCAGTGTAGTTAGTAGGGAAAGAGTATTGGATTTATTTACAGTTCAACAACATTTAAATCAAATTACATCAAAAGCTTGGATTCAATCACTTGGATTCTGTAACATGATTTAGAATAAGAACCATAGAACATGCTCGGGGTGAAATGAATAATCCCAATTCAATCTAAAAGCAATCTGATTAAGCTGAAACTGTTTAAGCATTAGTGATTGGTATGTACATAGGAATATTAGATATAGGAATTACTTTTACCACATTTATATTTAAATTCTATTAGTGTATTTTTTAATCAACTAGCTGTAACTGAAAAGGCTAAATTAGAAAGTAAGTATATACAATTAGCTTTGCCACTTGCATACCCATTTCTTGCCCTGGATGTCTTATTACAGGTTCAAACACTCAAGAAATATTAGCCACTGGAAAACACAAAGATAATTTAATACTTCATTATACATCAAATGCAACACTGAAAATATAATGTTTACACTTTAATTCCCATTCCACACAGATATAAAAATATAGAAGTTATACATGCATGCATGAATACAACTTATATACTAATATAGAAAAGTGAGTTACATTAGCGTGTGGCTGAAACACTGAGCTCTGGATTCTTCTTCTGAAAATGTGCATGTCTTGGGTCATTTTGCGGGGAAAGACTCACTGAGAGAAAACAATTTAAACGTGGAAGCTGAACTAGATGCAATATTTTAAATCCACTGAGTTGCCAGTAGTAGTTCTTTAATGCAGTATAGGTAGCACTGATCCAAAGTAAGGTAATTTTCCACATGTGGTCCAAATAATTTGCAGTATAATGCTGTACCTTCAGAATAAGTGCTAGTGTAAGCCAGAGTTCCTGAGCTGGCTAGAAACTGATACAAGGTACAAGAGGAGAAAACTACTAGCCTTGTGTCAAGGTTCAAAGACTCTGTTCCCTTTTGAAGGCAAGAAACCTGAAAATCAGTTGAGAGAAGAGGGATAATCTGGGGAAAAAAGGTGAAGCAATATAATCTTACAAATCACAAAGCTTTCTTCTTCTTTTAAGTGTCATATGGACCCTCTATTTACTTAGACCAGGCTATAAAGTCTCATTTTATAAGTAATGATCCAGCCTAATGAAAGCATAAAAATGCATGGCAAAACTGAAAAAAAAAAAAAAAAAAAAAAACCGCCCTTTGATGTCTGCTCAAAACTTCTTTCCCCTCAGATGAGATAATCTTGTGNCCAAACAAACAAAGCCAAGCTTACTAAGAAATAAGTGCAAATCATTTTTGGCAATAATACTCAGTTTGAAAATAATCCTGTCTCAAGGACAGCAGGTAGAACTCAGAGTGTGTATGGAGCATAGGGAGCAAGGTTTTAGGAGCAGAGGGCAGGCTGGGGGCGTCTGCAGAGGTAAATGATCAGGACCTGCCTTGTGCCACATGCAGCCTATTCCAAGCTGTGGCAATAATAAAAAAGGAGGGGAGGTTTTCAGAGTGAGCCAGAGGTGTTTTAAATGTTTTTAGGGTTGAGGTTTTTTTGTTCCCCCTGATACCCTAAACGGTAATTAAATATTTATGTTAATTGGCAATAAATTAAGTTAAATTCCCCAGACTGAATCTGTTTTGTCCACAGCAATACTTGCCAAGTGATTTCTCTGCCTTTATTGCAACCCACGAGTTTTCTCATTCTTGATCTTCCTGTTCTCTCCTCCATCCTGCCTTCATGCTTGCCTGCCAGCCAGTGCCATCCCCACACAGGATGTTATTACAAATAGGAGTCCTCAGAGAGAACAAGAACCACAGAGCCACCCTCTACAATAAATACAGAATATTTCCCTGGTATTTCAGTACCAGGGAAAATGGGCTCCACAAACCCTGAATCTTCTTTTAGTTATAAGTATTGCTTATTCTACCTTATGCCAAGGCCACTTCCCTCTGTAACTATGAGGACTAGGACAGGTTTCAGTCTTTCTGAAATCTGATCTTTACTAATGAGGGAGCTGGAAAAAAAAAAGCCCAGCAACCCTAATTTCACATATCTACTACATGTGAAACCACATGGGAAAAAATAAAAACAGATGAACTTCTAATCCTCTCTTAAAATGTAAATTTGTAAGTATTTAAGAATAAAATTAATTTTGAATGTAAACATTTACATGATATTAAAAAGTAAACACTTTAGGTATTTGAAAATCTATTTCTATATTGTTTATTACCTTCCATGTGCAAGGCATGCATACATATTTGTTTACTAATATATAGAGTACTCATTATGTTATCTCCATTTTAATAAAATAAGGGCTAGTATTTGGGAACTTTTGTCAGGGACATTTCCCTGTCTGGGCATCCAGGAGCCACTCTGGTTTTCACACCCACACCACCTGGGCTGGGACTGAGGTTCCTTTCAGTTACACAACCCACACTCACAGCCAGACCAGGTTTCCTCACTGGCTCAGCTCCAAATTTCCCATAGCAGAGTCTCAGTCAACTCAATCCTGAAAGTAATTTAATCATTGTGGAATAACAAAATAACAGCTTGAGCTGGGTGCCTCCAAAGATGGACCCCAAACAAAGGAAAGCCAGGGATTTTATACCCTCACAGTCTAAGCATGGGAAGGTCTGGGGCCATCAGCTGCTTCCATGTCTCTGAGTGTCCAGCCCCCTGGCTGGCCACAGGTCCCTGTGCCCTTTATCCAAAGGGCAGTTCATGGCCTCTTGCCTGGGGCTCACACCACCCAGAGCTCATTCTGCAGCTCACACTACACCTGCACACTGAGCTACCTGCAATGAACACATTCCTTAACACTTCTACATCAAGCAACAGAGACCAGTGCAGAAATTTTAAAGAAAGCTGAGGCTGTGCCTGCTCCAGAACCAGAAGCTATTTCAGCACAGCTTACACCTCAGCAGGAAACTTACATTGGAGCAGAGATCCAGGCGGATGCACTGATGTAAGAACCATAACATTACTCTCTACACTGCTGCATGGACTTGCGAGCTCCCGTGGTTACTTGCTGAGTTATTTCTACATAGTCACTCTCTGTTTTGCAGCATAAGCAGATCTGAGAGTGCCCCTGGTGAGCAACAGACTGGTGGAGCACCCCAACCTTTTCATCAGTACAAAGTGTAACCTCTCTGCTATCAACAGGAGAAGGAAGTATTCACAGGTGCTGTACTCAGCAAAATGTAGAGCTGAACTACACAGTAAATCACCTGGTACAGAAGAATTGTCTTGTATGTTTTGGAGAGCAGTAAAGAAACCTAAAAGTCACACAACCACATTTCTACCCAGCAGTGAATCAAATGTCTCACCTAAGCACATTTGAGTGCTGTGCTGTAAGAAAATAGCTCAGACTTCATACAGTTCAAATCCAGTGTGATTAATTTACCTGCTTTTTCTTTTTCAATATGGTAAATGGAGTGACATATCTAGATAATATATGCCAGCACAAACTGGATTATAGCCAGAAAACATTAAGCAAGAATGTATTTTGTGTTTTGCTTTCATAAAAAATTGCCCTAGTGTCTTGCTGGAGATATGACATTTTATAAAAAACAAAGAGCTATGATTAAGGAAAAAATGGTTTCTGCTTAATTTAGTTTTAAGGCTCATCAGTCTTTTTCTTCTCATTAGATGAGTTTTTCTCAGCTGAAATTTATGAGAATAATCAACAGGCACTGTAAAAGAACGGTGTTTTTCTTTCTATGGGGTTATTGCTATTTACAATTTTGCATATAAAAGAAAGTATGACTTTAACATCAGAAACATAAGGGAAGCTTCATCTTCCTTCTTTTTAGAAAACTGTCTTGTCTCTGCACAGTCTATGTATGGTAATATGAAATATAGGCAAAAGTGATGAAGCATCCCTGAATCCCAAAGTGCAGTCTGTAAGTTTATCCCCTGTGATTTGAACTGAGAATGCACCTTGAGCTTAGCACCTCAACTCAGACACTAAGCAGAACTTCCCACCATTTCAGTTCCAATTAGACTAAAGTCTTGACTTGGGCCTTGAGTTGAATAGACATCAGCTCCAGGCACCAAGTCGATGATGTCTTCCCTGCAGTAAAGATACTTGGTTTCAACATTTTCTTTGATTTGCATTCTACCCGTCCTCTTGCCCCATCCTTTCCCTTTATCGCAGTATCTTGTTCTAAGTTTTTTGCACCAAAGAGTAGATTGAAATCAAATAATATTCCTAGAAATATTGGATCAGTCACTGTCAATTCCTTGCTACTTCAACAGGCTATATTTATTTGCAGTGACTTCTAGAAAAAGAAACAAACCATGCTAGTATGAAAAAGCTGCTCTTATGATGGAAAGCAATTTTTTTTCTGATAATATCTGGATATTTCTAGAGACCAATGTTTGAGACAGAATCATGTGACATTGACTGATAAGTAAGTCAGTGACCTTCAGTTATGTAAAACACTTAAAATTTAAGAGTATGTAGAGTATGTAAAATTTACGTATGCAAAGTGGAAGAAAACATAACACCATAATGTTCATTACTTTTTCAGTAATGAATATAGTTGGAATCCATAGTTTAGCATAGTTTAAAGCTTTGGTTAAGCAATTTTTATTTACCTATAAGTAAATAGGTAAATAGAATTCAAATGGTAATTATGATGCTATAAACTCTTCTGATCAATAGGAACAAAGTAAATGAAAAGATTAAATCTTGAGAGTATTACAGCAACCAGGGGCAAGGAGCAAGCTACATTAGCCAGGCACAAAACGACCATAATGAAGCTATGTGTTTTGGTTGCTATCCAACTGAAATAATGAACCACCAGAAAGGCACACTGGGAAAAAATGCTTCTATAAAAAGCAAACTAGCATCTAGAAAACAGGACTCATAAAAAACAAGAACAAAAAAACTCAACCCCAAAACAGCAACAAAAAACCTCTCAAACAAACAAACCCCTCCCACCAAAATAAATCCCCAAAACAGCCACCCTATTTTTTCCTATTTACCAATCTCATTTACTCATTACAAGTCATAATAAATTACTAAAAAAATTCTAAGTGTTTTTAATAGAGACTTTTTAATGCTTCAGAACAAAATCTAGCTAAATTCTTACTTCTTTTGTGATATTTCTGCTCATTTTCTTTGCATTGTCTGATCAGTAACACCAGGTCTTTATGAGGATAATTTCCAAGTAGAGGACTTCCAGTATGTTGCTGAAACACACCTAGTAAACTCTTTTAGAGAATTATCTCTTATTAGAGATAGAAGTAAACCGTAACTCAAAGTGAATTTCAATGTGATGGGTCCGTCTGCTTTAAAGTCTCCTTGTAACAATCTACAACACTCCGCTACTTCTCAATTCTTCGATGAGGGAGAGTCTAATCATCAGTCCCATAAATCAGCATAGTGGTAATGGAGACAATGGTATTCTGCTGATTTATACTGAGGCAGAGTCAGGCCCAGAGCTTCTGTCATGTTATGTTCTGAATCAATAGACAGAAAAATGTAAAGGAGCAGAAACACACTTTACAGTGTAATTTAACATAAAGAAAAGGACAACATTTTGAGAAGTGTTATGTTTACTGTGTTAGTTTTCTTATTATTGAAACAGTTTATAGGTTTGATACTAGTCTGGGGAAAAAGGAATTTAAAATACCAGTCTCCCATCTAGCACATAATTCACAAATTTCTTAGTCATAGTACATAAGATGAAGACATTTGAGTTACTTAAATCACATGCCGGTGTTACAGGACTCAGCTGAATTTCCATCCCAGCTATAGCCCCTCACCATCAGTTGTCATCACTCACCTATCATCAAAACTATGGTCAGAACTGACACTGTAATCTGCAGGAAGAAAGGTGAGAGTCTGAGGTGGAGCTGTCTGCAGTGTAAAGGTCTACCTATTCACCTTTAAAAATGTCAAAACTGGCATAGTCTGAATATTTAGCTTTGCTTGACAGTTCCTGTAGCATCAGAGAGGGTTTAAACAATTCTGTAAAAGAATGATTATTGACACCCTTTCTCTGTGTTTCGTCTCTTTAAAGTATCTGAACTGAAATGCATATTCCTGCATTTTCTATAGTCTGCTACTATCCAGATTATCTTGTTCTAGGCAAGATGCTCAGAAGACTCACATTTTGGACTTAGACTTCTGTTTCCAAGTTTTGTTGCCTGAATTCCTCACATGAGGAAATATAGGCTATCTTCTTGAGAATTCATTTTAAGGAATTATATTCTCCATTATGTTCTCATTGCATGTTAGTCAATCAAAAACACATTAAATTTGCTAATGTTACTAGTACTATGTTAGGGAAAGAAGCTGAGAGAAAAACTAGACCCTGTAAATAGCTCTATTTTTTACCTCGTTATTAGCACATACAGACAATCCGGTGCTAAAAAAGAACCAGTGTTATGCCATCCCTCAATACAGACTGAAAAGCATTTAGAGTGATATATAGTGCTAATTAGGGAAAGAAGGTTAACGAACAGCAGGATACATTTTCTAGATAACTTCCCAAATGTGTTAAATTGTGGCCTTGTTACTGCACATACTTTCTGTCTTGCCCAGGATGCTAATGTTTCTAGCACCAAAAATAAACCAACCAAACAAAAAAACAAAACCAAAAAAACCCCACAAAAACTCAAACCAAATAAACCTCCCAAAAACCCAAAAACCTAACCAGTATTTCTTTTTCTGATTGATCAGTTGTTGACCTCATTTACATCAGCATAAATCCAGATAAATTCACTCGTGTCAGAACATTTTAAAACTAGAATCTGGTTCATTTTCCATTCTTTCATAACTCAGGATGGGAAGAGCTTGTTCAGAGCTCTTGCTTGCTCTGAACTCTCACTTTGTCATCTTCTCTACTTTTAGGAAATTCTTGTCTTTTTCTCTTTTTTTTCACACTGGTCTCCCTGCTTGGAATAGTTCCTTGTTTCTGTACAAGTCTCTTTCATTTTCTGATATTCCTTTACTTTCTGGTTTTCTACCACCAACTTCATGTATTATTTTTGCTAGTAACATTTTTCATTAGCTGCTGGTGAACTCTTATTCTTGAGGCAGAATCTTCAGACTGTACTGAAGCTGCTTTGTTGTTAACAGTCTCTTTTAAAGAATCACAGTTCAGGGACTTAATGTCCTTAGAATTTTTTATTAGATTTTGACTCTTGCTATTTTGAAAGACTATTTATGATCTATTCCTGCCATCTTTTTCTGTCTCAGCTCTGTTTCAAAGTAACAGAATGGCTGAGGCTTTAGGACATTTGTTACCACAATTTTTTTCCCATGTAAAGCCAAGATGTTTGTCATCAGTACATTCTAGAATAATATTTTCCCAATCCTTTGATTTAATTTTATCTGCTTGTTTAATTTTACCTATTAACTTGTAGATAACAGTATGATATATATGTATTCATCTTGATAGATGCACCTGCATTATATAACTACAGAGTTTTCAGTAAAGTGTATCCGTAACACTGCCATCTAGCGTATCACTGCAGTGTAGTGTAGTACAGTTTATACTCCTCCACCTCTGTTTGATGTCTCTTTATCCATGCAAACATTCTCAAACACATGAACAGAGCTAGTACTGCAGTGGAACAGCTTATTTCACACTGTTTAAAATGAGAACTTTTTCCTGGTTTTAGTACTGGATGGACTTAAATGCCTAAGATATACCTGCCATACTACCATAATTATCAGGGGTTTTTTTCCTATACATGTATCTCTTAATTATGCTAAATTAATCACTTGAATGGTTATTATTTTAAATGATTAAATAGTAAAAGCCTTATCCTTCAGTAAGCCTCCAGTTCTCCTTCATGTCTCCCCCACAACTAGACTAAGCATCAGAGGTATATTCTGCAATTTTCCAGTGATTAATTGAAATATTCAATTACTCAAGTTTGGCTGCCTATTTTGTGTGAATTAATTACTTGGTATGTTTTCTTCTTTCCTTTTATGTTATTAAATGCAGTGACAGAGCTGACTGTGTGTCAAGGCAAAGAGCATTACCATACCTGAGACAGTCATATAGTTAGAGTCAAAAATATAATTAGATGATGACAGCAAAAACCATTAGGTAGGCTCAAATATCTTTCTCTCGTCTCTGTATAATTCCATCACATTAAATAATAGCAACTTATCATTACAGGGGTATTTTTTTCAAAACTGACACTTTCTCAGAATTACAATTCTAATTCCTTGGTAAGGAGTGCAATCATGTCCTCATTTTCAAGAATCATCTACCTTTCATAACAATGAGAACAGTTTTGAGTTGTGGTTTGTTTGTAAATCCATGTTTGCAGTACCAATCCTTCTTTCTTAGCAACTTAAGAAGGAAGAATTTCTCTCTGTAGGTCCTGCACTGGTCTCACAGTTTAGGAACAGTGCTCCCCAATTTAGTGCTCCCACTGAAAAACTACAAACCATGCTCTGGTTGCTCTCTCCTCCCTCCCTCTACCCATCCCTCTGTGGTGGGATGGAGAGGAGAATTGAAGGTACATAAGGTAAAGATCACGGGCTGAGATAAGAACAATTTACTGGAAACAGCAATGAGATAAGAAACGAAGAGTAACAGCAACAGCAACAATATTAGTAAAAGGTGTACAAGCAAGATGAATGACTCACACGAAAAAAGATCGCCACACAGGAAGCCACAATACACAGCCCATGGCCACACTACCCCGTAAGAGATTCCCCTGCCCTGCCCCTGGCAGTGCTGTAAGGCTGCGTGGAATAATCTCCATGTCCTAGCCATGCGCCCCTCCTGCCTACTGCAAAAATTAACCCTGTACTGGCCAGAACCAGGACTATTGACTTATTAAAAAATACGTATTACTGAATGTTTTTTGGCTGTTCTGGGGTCAGATTAAATTAAGATTCACTGGTAGGACAAAAGAATTTTTTTCCTTCTTTTTGAATTTTTGGGTATCTGAACATGGCATGCTTATAATCCTGGCTTTGTACATTGAATGCATTTCAGCTTTTCAGATAATAACTTCTAAAGAGAAGGTGTTTTGAGATAAGGAGAATTATAACAAAAATGTAGTTACCTGACAACATTCTCTCCTTTCTCTCTGTCCGGTACCTCACATCCAAGAAAAAAACTCTTGAAAAAGAAAGAACAAAAGGATATTCAGATATTATTTTAGTCTAAATAGCTCGCATTATTTCAAATTATGTATGTTATTTATTTTAAAAATATGTATTTCATTAATATTCATATTAATTTTGCATACAACTGAAAACATTTTCACTCTAAATAATATACTCTCTATTGCTTTTCTAAGGGATCCATGTCCAGGAGAGTATCTTGTACTCTCTTGCCAGATTTTATTTCTTTTGGGTCTGATATTTGGTCTATGGATTTTGGTATAATCTCGTTTTAACTGCCCCCCAGGGTGCTTATGATATTCATGTTGCCGAAGTTATTCCAGAAGGCCATGATCAAATCTGAATGCAGCTCTCTATAAATCACACCCTTCTATGCCACAGAATATGGATGAGATATAAAGATTTTAAATGCACATTGTGGAATAGATCATATCTCTTTTTTTAAGGTAGGATTCTATCTATAATCTTTATGAGAAAAATTTGCATTGAATAAGTATGAACTCTTTCTCCCTTTGACTAATACAGAATGCTTCAGCTTATGTATAATTCACATCTTATGATTTGTTTGTTACTCTTCAATGGAAAATTCAATAAAAACTTAATTAAAAAGAATAGATGTGGTATCATAAAGCTGAAACAAAAGTGTAATTTCAGAGACACTCATATTTTATAAACTTGTATTTGTGTGATTTATAATTAAGACAAGTAGTAGAAATATTAAAACTTAGTTTTTTCAAATGAAAGATTAGGTTACATGGAGAAAAATTACTTCATTAGCTCAAATGTGACAATGGTGAACATGAAGAGAAATAATACAAGATAATAGAAAAAATTTTGAAAAAGTAAAAGTGAAAGTATCTGGGAAAGTGGAAGAAAAAATTATTAGTTAAAAAGAGCAATTGCATAAATTATTCCAATAACGTTCCTATAAAAGCCATCAGAGTAGTATCAGTAATATGCACATTTTATGAAGCAGGTGCTGCTGAAATGATACTATAAATTGAACAGAAAGAGTCAAATCATTTGCCAAGTGATTAAAGTGTTGCGATTTATTATACTTTTAATGTAATATTTTTGTGGGATATGAATAAGTTTTACAACATGTAATATAGCAATTTCACTCCTTGTGATCAATACCAACTTAGCTGTAATAGCCTGTTCTAAGATTTATTATCATATTTTGCATCTCATACATAGATAAAGGTAGTTATGAGAAGAATAATGGAATTGACTTGTTTTAAAAAATTTTAAGAGGTTCTAGTGAGGAAGGAATGCAGGTACAAGATGCTTTACATTCCTACATAAGGTCTACCTTTATTGTTTCCTCTCATTGCACTCTAGTTAACAGCTGTTGTGCTTTGACACTGGCCCAACGCCAGG